>JAVJIF010021079.1:0-91676 GCA_038442645.1 Agave tequilana
TGAGCAAGGTTACGGAGCTCCTCAAATGCGTGCATTGTCTCGGAATCAAATCCTCCAGCAAACTGCATTCCACACGAACAAGTTCGGTTAGGAGTGCAGTCAGAGTATGTCTTCTGAAAGAATAGTTTATAATTATGTTGCTCACTTAAAAAATACTAACAATCATATTCATTAAGTCAAAATTTAAGGGACGTTTGTAGCTATTTGCACACGTCTTATCTAATCTAAATATTTAAGTCGTACCTCAAAAGTGATGATAGAATTATGCAAAAAATTTCATGGTAATCCAAAAATAACTAGTCATAGCACCTGTCCTGTACTAATAACATAATATGAAGGGGGGAAAGTTGAAAGTTGAGAAGTAAAGCAGTTGATACTTCACCTGGTGGATTCTGAAAGCAAATCTCACGCCCTGAAGCAGCATATACTCCAAAGCAGGATCCTTGTTTGACGCCCCCATGACTTGGAGTTCCGTTGCCACTCTCTTCATATATTTCTTCGCTAACTTAACCGATGCAAATTTTATCTGCAGGAAGAATCAAAACACATAGGCTTAAGTTGATTTTTTGATTAAAAGACTGATGTGATTCTAATCATAAAGCATCACACTTGAAACTTGAAGATTCTTAGGTTTGTGGATAGCTCTAGTAGTTAACGATGTGTTAACTTTCTCCATATTTAAAAGGACCATGTCATAGGATTAAAAACTAATTCTCCATAGTCCATCTAAAAGATTTTCTTAGTTTTTCTTTGTCCACGGTAAGAGTGACTCTCTTAAACCCTTGGTGAACTTGAATGAAAGAGTTCAAAACTCGCAGTTGCGTAACCAGGAGCTCAGTTACCAGATTTCTAACATGCCCTTTAAACGGATTGGCCAAACATAGTGTTTCTCTCAAGGGAACTGTTGCACTTTATAAATTTGAGGATGATCTTTTCATTCCCAAAACAACAAAGTAAGAATCATATTTTCAAAAGACCATAACATTTTCTGGCACAATGAATTACGTAATTTACCTATTATATATTTTTTATTTCTAAAAAAGAACTAAAAGAATTAAAGATGCAACCATTACGATATTTCAGATCAGCTCTCAAAAAACTTACCTTACTAATAATTCCAGTATCAAGCATCCAATCTGTTGGAATCTGGAACTCCTTGCAGTTTCTTATCATCACATCTCTTGTTCGTAGAAGGTTATAGATGCTACGCTCCATCCTAAAGATTAGAATAATTAGAATCATTAGAATCAGAACTCTAAAAACAGCAAATGCAGTGTATATGTCTACTTCAATTATTACACATAATCAGATAGCGTCGTTCCCAATGTCCCATCATAGTATGCAAAAAACAGTCCCACATATTTTAGGCTGCTTAAAACCTTATGTTGCTGGTTAAGTGCGAGTGGATTATCAAAAGAGGGATTGGCAGTACAAATTGCCAATTGCCAATCTATCTGCAATACTACCACATGATGGGCAAGGCTAAGAGACTAGCATATTCAGTAGCCTATCCCCACTGCCATCAAGAAATTATCAACAAGGCTTTGTTGCTATTGTTATCGTTGTTGTAGTCATTTCTTACTTATCTTTTAGGCATTGCTAGTCATCCGTCTCAATACTATCATTTCAGCTAGAAGAAATATTCTAACTGTATGAACACCTAATATTTTCATCATTTTATTTGAGTGAATGAAACATAATTCAAACACATAATAAACAAACTTTCACATTCCACAGTTTCACACACTAGTTATGCTACAAAGTAAAAAACTCGCTTTAAACTAGTTAAACTATGCAAACTGCGGACTGAAATAGACTCTTACTTTTCAGACAAAGATACCATCTTCTTTAATGCAACATCACAAGAGAGACAAGGATCATCCTTATAATTTGTAATTTCAGCCTCCAACTTCTTCAGATCACGGTGTCCAAATGCTGCTCCCGGAGAGTGTCAGCTTTCTTTTCAGGCCAATCAAAGTGCTTTAACACAGCTCTCTCATCCACCTTCAAGAAGACAAAATAATAATAGCATGAGCTTCGGAAAATTGTTAAATCCAGAACTAATAATAATACAGAGAATTGAAAGAATAGTACTTACAAGAAAGCAAAGTTCATCATCAAGCCATTTCACAAATGCAACTACATCTTCAATGTCTTGGTAGGCTGCATCATTCACCTCCTTTATCAGGGACTTCACAAATTCACCTTGAGTCTCAACATCAGCTTTATCTAACACAAGCATAAAATTTTCAAATTTTGGCCCAAAATGGACTAGAAACACAAATCATAAAATTTTCGGACATGAATTATATGTTGGAGAGAGAGAGATTTCTACTGAGGGAGTTGACCCGGACCGTCAAGGGATCGTCGAGGAAGTCGGCGACAAGAGACGACGGCAGAAAGAAACAGCAGCAGCAGCAGTTCTGGCAGAATGTCGGTCGACCGGACCGGTCGACCGACGTGCACAGGGGTCGGGCGGTCGACCGGTCCGGTCCACCGCTCTGGAGAAGCCAGCTTACGGGGAGAATCGGTCGACCGTTCCGGTCGACCGACAGGAAGCACCAAATTTACGGGCAGAATCGGTCGACCGTCCCGGTCGACCGACCTGGAGAGATCAAGTCTCTCAGTGAGTATCGGTCGACCGGTCCGGTCGACCGATCGACGGGTTTGGGCAAAAATCTGCTGCTCCGCAAAATGCGGAGCAGCGAGTATAAAAGCTGCTGGGTGTTTTCTAGGGTTTCTAACCCAGAAAACCTGCGAAAAGGAAAGGCTTAGGGCTCTCTTGTATTCAAAGAGGCTAAGAAGCCATTGTAATCATCTTCCTAATAAAAATCTCTCCATTGATTGCCCCGAGGACGTAGGCATGTTGGCCGAACCTCGTTAGATCCTGTTTTTGCGATTGGTTTGTTCTTCGTGGATTTATTTTCATTGTTCTTGTGATTGAGATCGATTGGATCCTCTATTGGTTGTTGTCTCCCGCGCACAACAAGTGGTATCAGAGCATCCAGGTTGCTCTTTGGGATTTCTGAAGATCCGGAGGCCTCGAGATCGGATCCGGTGGAGATCGTGTGTCGATCTCAGATCTGAGGTATTGGGTGTTCGAGGGATCGTGTGTCGATCTCCGGAGGACTCAAGGAGGGTTTTTTGGATCGGTGGTGAAGTAGATCTGGTGAGAAACTCGAGCTAGGGTTTCACGGGAGAGGTAAAAAATCACATTTTTATCTCGGTAATAGATCTATTTTTCAAGTTATTTGATCTTCCGCATAGTTAGAGGGTCAAGGAAAGAATCTCAATGGCAGAGGAAGTTGCATCTGTTAGAACAATGAATACTCACCCTAGAATCGAAGTTGTTAAGTTCAATGGCACTAACAATTTTGGGATGTGGAGGTGTGAGGTGATGGATGCGTTGAACGCATCTAATCTGGAGGATACTCTCCTATTGGAGAGGAAGAAGAACACTACTACCGAGGAGGAATGGGCAAAGATGAATAGGTCGGCATGTGGCTTGATTCGTTCATGCTTGACACAAGACATCAAATACCTTGTGCAGCATGAGACGAGTGCAAAGAATCTGTGGGAAACCCTAGAGAAGAAGTACTTGACCAAAAGTGTGGAGTCAAGATTACAGCTTAAGAGTAAGCTGTATAGCTTCAGAATGAAGAAGGGATGCACAGTAAATGAGCACATAAACCGATACACAAAGCTTCTTACAGATCTGATAAATGTGGATGTCAAGGTAGAAGAGGAAGACAAGGCAGTCATTCTCCTGAACTCGCTCCCGTCGGAGGAGTATGAGACATTCACCATGACGTTTATCAATGGTAGACAGACTTTGGACTACCATGAGATGTCGTCTGCATTGATGAGCTATGAGACAAGGAAGAATGAGAGACATTCTGGTCAGTCAAGCTCAGTGGCGGAGGCATTGGAGGTAAGAGGCAGAAGTTCATCAAGGAAGGGCAGAGAGATTGGAGGAAGATCGAAATCCAGGCCGGGATTCAAGGACCTCAAAAGGAATCAGTGCATTTTCTGTAGAAAAATTGGGCACTGGAAGGTAGATTGCCCAAAGTTCAAGGGGAAGAAGAAGGAGTCGAATGCTGAAGCAAATCTATCAAAGGTGACGAAGACTCAGAGGAGTAGTTCACAGACAGATGGAGCAGATTCGGACTCGTCGGGATTCTCTTTTTCAGTCAGTACTCCCAGTGTTGATAACTCATGTAAAGATGAGTAGATTCTGGATTCAGGTACAACATACCATGCATGTCCTAACAGGGGCTGGTTCACCAGTTTTGAGAAGCTGGAAGGTTGCTCGGTTGTGATGGGTGATGATCACTCATGTAGCATGGAGGGTGTTGGTACAATCCCAATCAGAATGTTTGATGGGACAGTTAGAGAGCTGACAGGTGTGAGGTATGTACCTCAGATAAAGAGAAATTTAATCTCTTTGGGAACTTTGGAAGCATCGGGCATGATGATATCGATTCGAGATGGCGATCTCAGGATGATCAAGGGCTCAATGGTTGTGATGAAGGGCGTCCGCCGAGGAAATCTATACTACTTGAAGGGTAGTACAAATACAGATCAGGTGGAGACTTCGAGTACAAAAGATGAGGTTGGCCTGGGGATCTGGCAGGAAAAAGCCGGACAAGAAGAAGAATCTTTGCGAGCTCCTGCAAAGATGGAATCAGTAGAAGGTGCTGCTACCTGCAAGTCAGAAGGTGGACACAGGGTTCTGGACAAGAAGAAGGTGAGTTTCAGCACCAGTTCTCACCACAAAGAGGGTCTTCTTGATCGTGTTCACGTGAGTGTATGGGGACCTGCTAAGACGGCATCGCTTGGAGGTCACAGGTACTTTGTCTCGGTAATTGATTGTTCATCTAGGCAAGTTTGGATATATCCTATGAGACAAAGGGGTGAAGCCCTAAATGTGTTGAGGAAGTGGAGAGGAAGAATGGAGAGGCAGATAGGTAGGAAGATAAAGGAGCTTCATATTGGTAATGTTGGAAAAGACATTGACCGATTCCTACAGTTTGGCCAGAACACAGGGATCACTACACACTTCTCAACAGGTACAGACGGGTTGGCTAAAGATATGGTCCGTTCCTTGCTGGAGGAGGTTCGGAAGTTATTGTCTAATGCAGGATTGGACAAGTCGCTTTGGACTGAGGCGACTGAGTATGCTAGCCATCTCAGGAACAGATCGACTGTGATAGGAGGTAAAGCTCCATTGGATATTTGGTGTGGGAAAGTTGCTCAAGATCATGATATGCTGCGGGAATTTGAAAGTCCGGCTTACTTCAGTGCCAAGAATGGCAAGGTGAATCCGCGAGCTAAGAGGTTTGTCTATTGGGGCGTCAAGGGAAACAGCTACAGGTTGTGGGACCCCGAAGACAAGAAGATCGTGATGAGCAGGAATGTCACATTTGGAGAGACTTCAGGGTTGAAGTCCATCGTCTCTCAGCAGGTGGAGAGGACGAAGACCAAGGAAGGATCACAGCGGGTGGAGGTTGATGCTACTCCATCATCTTCAGGTAGTTCGGCATCAGAGGAGACTTCATCAGAGGTGACACTGGGAGGAGTTCAAGATACCAAGGGAGATGCTGAACAGGTTGACGACATTGTTGAGGATGTCGAGTTGTTTGCAGCCATTGGAACCAGGGTGAAACCACGTATGTGGGAAAGGAAGCATGAATCTCAAGCTTGTGAACGCGACAAGCTCAAGTTGAAGGCCGTTGCTCTCCATGATGGTCAGGGGAAGATTCATATGACTCAGTCTGACAGGTTCACTGCTGCAGGAACAGGAATCAATATTTGAGCTTGATGAAGCTCATTTTAATGAACTACGGTTGGCTTGATCCTTTTGGACAAAGGTACGTAGGCAGCCGTAAAGGCGCAGCCATTGGTGATGCAACTCTTATGAAGCTATGTCTGGGTTCTCGAGAAGTTTTTTGGAGCTTCACGTAGAGGTGAAGAAGTATGGTCAATGGAGCTTCACGTAGAGTTGAAGAGACTTCATGCAGAGGTGAAGAGACTTCATGTAGCGGTGAAATGGTGTGACCAGTTGGTCTTCACGTAGAGGTGAAGAGTTGTGATCTCGAAGAACAGTTTATCTTCCGGTGTGGAGCTTGCATAAGGAGTGGTGTGCATCCAGTTGAAGCCGATGATGTTTGGTGTGCTCTTTGCAGACTTGTTTGGACCGTCAGTGGAAGACAGGTAGACTAGATAGAGCTGGTCAATTGGAGAGTCAGTGTTGACTCATGTGGAAGTCCTCATGAGGTCGGGAAGTTGCGAAGAAGGAGCCATGGTTGATGATCGGCAAGCGTAGAAATTCTCCTAAGGTGAAGTATAGGGAAGGCATATGTGGTGCATTCCAGTGGATAGCTGAGCCAAAGATTCCAAGCCGAGATCGTGTGTCGATTTCGCCGAGATCGTGTGTCGATTTCGTCCGGTGCGCGCAAGCCGAGATCGTGTGTCGATTTCGCCGAGATCATGTGTTGATTTCGCCAAGTGTTGGACCGGGGTTCGTTGGATGTCGGCTCAGATTTTGGAATCTTCGCCGAGGTGGAGAATTGTTGGAGAGAGAGAGATTTCTACTGAGGGAGTTGACCCGGACCGTCAAGGGATCGTCGAGGAAGTCGGCGACAAGAGACGACGGCAGAAACAGCAGCAGCAGCAGCAGTTCTGGCAGAATGTCGGTCGACCGGACCGGTCGACCGACGTGCACGACGTGCACAGGGGTCGGGCGGTCGACCGGTCCGGTCCACCGCTCTGGAGAAGCCAGCTTACGGAGAGAATCGGTCGACCGTTCCGGTCGACCGACAGGAAGCACCAAATTTACGGGCAGAATCGGTCGACCGTCCCGATCGACCGACCTGGAGAGATCAAGTCTCTCAGTGAGTATCGGTCGACCGGCCGGTCGACCGATCGACGGGTTTGGGCAAAAATCTGCTGCTCCGCAAAATGCGGAGCAGCGAGTATAAAAGCTGCTGGGTTGTTTTCTAGGGTTTCTAACCCGGAAAACCTGCGAAAAGGAAAGGCTTAGGGCTCTCTTGTATTCAAAGAGGCTAAGAAGCCATTGTAATCATCTTCCTAATAAAAATCTCTCCATTGATTGCCCCGAGGACGTAGGCATGTTGGCCGAACCTCGTTAGATCCTGTTTTTGCGATTGGTTTGTTCTTCGTGGATTTATTTTCATTGTTCTTGTGATTGAGATCGATTGGATCCTCTATTGGTTGTTGTCTCCCGCGCACAACATTATAATCCCAACCTTTTCAGAAGGAGAAGAAAACAATATAGCATATAACTTTGTTTGCATATATAACTTTTTCTTTTGAAACTACTAATTTGAAATTATGTTGACTTTAGATATAAGCTCACAAAGGTGTCAGTATACTCACAACCATTTTTTTCCTGTTTGTCTTTTATGTTCTAAAGTAAACTTATGCACACTACATTGTGGTTTATACCAAAACCATGGTTAAAGAAAAGAGGATTCTGTGGTTATAATGAAACACAAGTGCCCATGTTTTTTTGAGGCATTCAAAACATAAATTTCATGTATGATAAAATTACAAAACTAAGAAGTGGAAAAGAAACCTTTATAAAAACATAACAACTAAACTTCTATATTTCATTGATTGCTTGCAAATTAATGTGGTCGCAATACAAACAGAAATCTTGATAGCAGAAAGCAGGATAACTTACAGCAAGCAAATGAGAAGAACGGTTCTCAATTTCACCTATCATACTGCTGCGAACATTGGCAACACTAGGGGCATCACAGATACCCCCGCCTGAAGAATCCTTCTTTGAATCACGCTTCATAAGTGAATGGTATAGCTCAGCTACTTGTGGCGCTCTTTGCATCCCCCCTGAACTTCTGGTGGAGAATTTGGGGGAGGAGGTGGTGGAGGAGGGGGAGGCGGAACTGACCCTTTCGTGTTAATTGGATTAGAAACAGAAGTGGAAGGCCTTGGAGGAGGATTAGGAATCCGGAGTGCACGCTTCTCAACATCCACAGATGCAACCCTGCATGGTTCCAGCTTGTTTACAAACAATCTTGGGCTTCGAACAACTTCCAGGTCATATTTACGAGAAATTGATTTGTGATTATCCTGATTCATATCATTGCCCATTTCTTTAGGAAAGATAAAGCCATCAGATTGGCGTCTCTTGTTAAGAACGAGGTTTTCAATACACCCGTTCGATCCACTGATAGAATGCCTGCGTTGAGGGCTTCTTCCTTCTTGGGCTTCTACCCAGTCCTTATTTAAGAGAACTTGGCATTCTATAATTTTGCAATCTTCATTAGCCTGAGGCCATTTAGTTAACTTTCTAGGAGTACTCAGTTTCTCAACAATGCAACTTTCAGAGATGGAAGTTTTGGTACAACACGGTTCATCCTCGCCCTCTGAAGCTCCATCAGTGTTCTTACATTTGGTCCTCAGGTCCTCATCCAAGTCTAAAGTCTGCCTTGATAGTTGTTCTGAGTTGGAGAGCTCTTTTCTTAAGCATGAGTTGACCCACCGTAAGTATGCAAGTTCCTCAACCTCGGTTAGTCTACTCACCTGAAGACCCTCGACTTGCTTGCAGAGGTTTTCATTTGTCTGCCGTAATACTGATGCCTCCTCTTGAACCTTTGCCAAGATTTCGCTCTGAAGGCAATAGATGTGAGAGTCAAATAACTTGTCTTGAAAAAATTCTCTTAGGAACACACATGAAGACCATGCAGGGGATTCTCACATCAGAGAAATTTCAACAAATTCACAAGAATTTGTGAAGAATTCAGATAAAAATGTTGAAATTAACAAGTGTATAACTGTACATATTAGAGATGAACTTATAATAGTTTGAAGCAACAATTAGGAGATTTCAAACACTGGATGTGGTATCCAGAGCGCTCCACCTATGATATATATTTGCACGTACACATGTGGATACAAATCTCTGTCATACTCAGTGTGCATGTGAAGCTTACAAGGGCTAATAACAGAAGCACCAACTGCAGGTAATATCATTAATAAATAAACTACGATTTTGAAATTATTGCAAACATAATACAGCTAAAAGAAATTGAAAATTTTAAACACTTCTGAAACCAAGAGAGCATTGTGACTATGAGAAATCATACCTCTGTGACCCTTGCAAAGGCAGCCAGTTGGGATTCAGTTGAAGAGAGTCTGAAAGATAGATTTCTCTTTTGAAGCTGAAGCTCCTTGTTTAGACGGCGTAGTTCAACAACCTCCATCTCCAAGTTCTTGTATGATGTAGTCCTTCTTTCTCCACTCGTATCAGATGTTAGGTCCTGAGAGCCTTCTAAACTTGAGCAGTCTTCACGGGTTTCCAATATAGAGGTTAAGGAGGCTAATTGTTCGAAAAGGTTATCCTTTAACTTGCAGATAACCAACTCTGCAATTGAGGCGTTCGATCTCAATCCTCTTGGCACAAAGTTCCCTTTCAAGCTCAGAAACTCTCGGGTTCTCCGTGTATTGTAGCAGTTGAGACTGTAGTGCTAATTCTCTATCCTTGGAGTCTCGAAGTAAGCTTCTAAGTTGATCTAGCTCAATGAACAAATCATGAGAAGACGGAGACCTTAGCCGATGGCTATCCAGGGCATGGGGATGAACTTGTGCAGAATTGGGTGGACACGGGAAGTCTCCAATAAGAGATCTTTTAACACGAGATTGATATGCTATGAACTGTTTTTTCTGGCTAGAGACTTCTAAGCTAGCAATAGGAGGCTTCTTGTACGGAATTGATGCTTGAGACTTAGATTTCTTTTCCACAAAACCTTTTACAATTTGGGATCCCCATAAAGAACTAGACTTGGGCTTCGGAGGGTGACCACTCGTTTTCTTATTAACCCTCGAGTTCGGGTTTTTGGATTGCTTGTCAATAACAATATCTTCTCTCATTATGGACCTGGTGTATCAGCAGACAACTAGCCTAAAAATTAAATGACAAATACATTAGGCAATCACTATGGTTTCCATGGTAATTTCAACAACGAGCAGAAATGGGACTGTTTCAACTTTAGGTCACTACTTTCAGGGACTTACAGAATTCGAGAATTTAAATCAATATACACTACACTCGTTTGCTTTAAAAATGGATCAACTGTAAAAAATGTAATGTAGAGAGCTTACCTGTTATTGAGCGAAAAGATCAAACGAAGCCCGAAATATTTGAGATTGATGTAAAACAAAGAACACCAAGCTGAACTTCTCCTTAGTCCTTGAACCCAAAATCTCTGAACAAGATAACAGTGTCAGTTATTACTCTTTGTGAATCCTACCTCAATTAAAAAGTATGAGCAAAAAACACACAGGCTAGTACTTCATGATCTTTCAAAGAGGTGGAAACTTTGAGAGAGAAATGAAACCCTTTTGCTCTTTAAGAAAAAAAAAAAACTAAAACTTAAAAAACTCTGTGAATGAAACAGGACAACCCGAAAATAAAAATGCAATTATTATTCTGAGAGAACGGGAAAAAAAAATGCATTTTGCTTACAAGAAATAGAAAAGATGCAAGCTTTAAGGTCTAGAATGCCCAAAAATCCCACTGTAAGCTTGAAATCCAGCTGAGAAAGCCACTAGCTCACCAGCATAAAAACCTCAGCTTCCAGAGCTCTCACCAAACAAAGAAGCAAACAATGAAGCCAAAATCAGGGCTTTTGTCTCCTTCTTAAAAGTTAAAACCCCATTGTTAAACCCAAGAACAATGGAGCTCCCCTCCTCTTAATTTTTTTTTTCCCAGTTTTTCTTTGGTTTTTGAGCGAATTTTGAGACCAAAAAAAGCTCCAGGTTCGAGGGCGGGAGGGGAGCGCTGGGCTCTCTAGTGCGCCCGTGAATGGGGAAAGAGTGCAATAAAATAGGAAACTTTTCTCCGCTGCTCCTTTTGTAGCCATTTTGAAAGTTTGAATTTTAAATGGGGGCCAAATGGCCGTAGAGATGCGGGGCCCAGGAGTTATGTGTGGGGTTGAAATGTGGGTGCATTTATGGCGCTGGGACTGAGAGAAGAGAATCCAATGAGACGGCTCTGAGTCGGGTCCCGTGTTCTGATTCATGCATGTGGTAGGGATGGCCAGCGGGGCGGGTCGACCCGTTTCGACCCGCCCCGCCCCGTCCTGTGCGACCCGTTTGAGTCGCACAGGGCGGGTTGCGGGTCGACCTGGACCCGCCCCGTTTAGGGGCGGGTCTACCCGAGTTGACCCGTCCCGTTTAAACGGGACGGGTCAGATTCGTCCCGTGACGAATCACGGGACGAATCGGGTCGGGGAAAATTTTCCCCGACCCCTCTTCTTTCTTTGTTTTTTTTTAAAGTCATATATTATTATATATGTGAGACGGGAAAATTAGTTTCGGACTCCTATTTTATTTTTTTTATTTTTTTAAACCCTCAAAAAGTTAAAAAATTACCTATCATGAAAATTTTGAAATTTTTAAAAATAAAATAATAATAAAAGGCGAGACGGGTCTAACCGTCTCGGCGAATCCGGGTAACGAATCGGGTCAGAGACCCGATTCGTTACCCCGATTCTTGATTGTCTCGTTTGGATTCGTGACGACGTCTCGTCATGGATTCGTTGGCCAGACGGGACGAATCAACCCGACTCGTCCCGTTGGCCACCCCTAGACAGTGGAGACCGTCAGAATTCGGCACTCTGGTGGTTTCAGCTTGCTAATGTTGAGAAATAAATGTGGGCCAGCTAAGAATTCTGAGCTCCGGACCGGGCCCCACTTTCTTCTATTATTGATCATAGGGTGTGGTTACTACAATTTATGATTATTGTTTGATTTGATGTAACCAGAAATACATTGTATTTTCAATTGTGGACGTGTGGTTTCAAGGAAAAGTGGAAGGAAGTGAGCAAGAAACCAAGCAACAAGCACCACTACCGATCCATTAACAATATCCAAAATTAGATAACCAAACAAAGAATGAGGAATAAAACCAATAAACCTAAACATATTGCCTTCTTAACTCACCAACTGGACTAAATCAAGAAAATTTCAAATCCTAAATCATGGGCTTCCCTTTCTCCAATTGGACAAGGCCCAAAATTTACGCCCAAGCCCAGTACTAAATGCTTGCAATCCCAACACCATGACAAGCGACATCGCAACCAAAACCACCAACGGCTCCCATGAGCTCACCGCACCTCTCTTCAAATGCTTGTCCAAGACCTTCATCTTCCACCTCCCATTGTAGTACTTGTTCACCTCATCCAACACCTTCGCCCTCGTCAGCCGCACCGACCGGCTCATCCCGTTCCACAGCCCCGCCACCTCGCCGTTGCTCCTCAGCCTATTCACAACCACCCCTCCCTCCCTCAACACCCTCGCATCCTATCCCCTTCATCAGTTCAACATATCGCGTGAACATCAACGACCCAGTGACGATTGCAGCCTCATACGCCACCAAATTCCTTAGCAAAACCTCGGAATTCACGTCTAGGCTGATCTCCGGTAGGTGCATTGTCGCGGCATTGGCATCGAATGTGACACTGGACAAGCCTCCGTGAGTTGGCTCGAACCTGATGGCCACACTGCCTAGCTCGGTCGCTGAGGTGATCGCCATTTCATCGACTGAAGGCCCCTGGTTCGCTGTTTGGGCCGCCGGTTCTAGCTGAATATTATCGTCTATCCGCCGCGAACTGAACGAGTTCTCGACTGGCATTTTCATAACAGCGAAGGTCGGAATTGAGGTGATTATGTTCCATGGGATCTTGATCAGACACTTATTGTCAGGACCAAGACGAGTGCCTTGGTTCGAGCCAGGAAAAACACCTTTGGTAACGGACACGGATCCTGTACTCAACCTTGCAAAACAGGCTCACAATATGCTGAAACTCCGAATCAGGTAATCGGGTTTGGATTCTTTTGGTGGTGGAGAGCTTGTATCTCTCCATCTGATGTAGCTCTTCTTGTGGGAGAGCGAAGATAGAGGAGATGGAAGAAGGTAGCACGGAGATCGGACGACAAAGGAGTGAGAAACGGCGCGTTAAGCAGGCAAAAATTGTGCTCCCGGTCGGCCGCCCAGTCGGCCGGTGGAGAAGGCCGGTCGGCCGCCCGGTCGACTGGCGTGCACGATGTGCATAGGATCATCACGGTCGACCGTGGAAGAGAGCGGTTGACCGGTCCAGTCAACCGACTGACAAGGCCTTAGTCTCGGTTGGGGCTGGTCGACTGGCGCAGTCGACCGTGACATGGGTCGGTGTCGACCGACAGGCGCGTTTTGACTTTCCTTTTGGGATTCGGATTCCTTTTCTGGATAGGATCGAATCCAATCTGGGTTTCCTTAAATCCAAGGACCCTGTGGCTATAAATAAGGGCTAGAGCCCTCATGTATTGTATCCCTAAGAATCCCTAAAAGTTCTCTCAAGTATCCCTCTTGTATTAGTTTAAATTGATTGTTGAATCAATAAAATCTCTCTTTCCCTTACCCCGAGGACGTAGGCACGTTGCCAAACCTCGTTAAATACTGTGTTGATTGCTTTTCTCTATTGTTCTCTATTCTTGTCGTGTTGGATACGTCTCGGCTGCATCAAGTCTCCGCCAGGTGGGCGGATTCTTCAAGAGTGGTTGTTGTCCACCGCGCACAACAATTGGTATTAGAGCCATCCCAGGTTTGGCGTGGGATCATCTGTTGATTCAAGGGCATCAGTTGCTGTTTGGCGGAGATCGTGTGTCGATCTCGGAGCGGCATTGGGACTGTTTGTAAGATCGTGTGCCGATCTCAAAACAGCGTGTAGATTGCTTCGAAAACTCTTCGAGGGTTTCAGTAAAGATCCTATCTTTATTTAGTTTGTTTTATCTAACTCCGTTTGTTTCCGCATTGCTTTGAGGAATTAGTTAAGAAGATGGCTGGAGAAGGTACATCCATGAATCCACATCCGCTGAGGATTGATGTGGTAAAGTTCAACGGCATGAACAAATTCGGTATGTAGAGGTGTGAGGTGATGGATGTGCTGACGGCATCAAATCTCTAAGACACTCTACGGTTGGAGAAAAAGCGCGCATCAACAACGGAAGAAGATTGGGACAAGATAAACCGTTCGGCGTGTGGCTTGATCAGGTCTTATTTGACACAAGACATCAAGTATCAGGTGTTGCATGAGACATCTGCGAGGCTGCTGTGGGAGATCCTGGAGAAGAAGTATCTGATGAAAAGTATAGAATCGCGATTGCAGTTGAAGAGTAAGCTCTATGGTTTTCAGATGTAAAGAGGATGCTCCGTCGATGAACACTTGAATCGCTACACGAAGCTTCTTACAAATTTAGTTAATGTGAATGTGGAGACCAGTGAAGAGGATAAGACGGTAATTCTTTTGAACTCTCTTCCTAGGAAAGAGTATGAGACCTTTACTCTTACATTGCTCAATAGAAGAAAATCTCTTAAGTACAGTGAGGTGTCTGATATTGATTTATCGTAGTATATTTTTATAACTTGTTCAAGTTACTTTAGGCTTAGCGTGTATACATGGGGTATCCTCCTCGCGTATACACGTCGCCGACTCTCGTCGCGACTCCGTTTCCATGTATTTTAGAAAGCGGGACGTGACATACACACGCAGATGCAAAAACATTAACATACATGCCAGACAGAGTACAGTTGCATCAAACATCAAAGGGACTGGAAAGAACAAAATCACGGTCCCGCAGCAACTCTAGTCACATGTAATATGAGTCAGAGTCATGTCCCCCAACCCTAGTGTTCTCCGAGAGATCATCAGGAGCCTCACCAATGAAAACTGGCCCAACGTCCTCGTCTTCGTCTCCCTCGGCCTGCCTGAAATGAGACAACTCCAGTTAAGACAGATGAAGCAGTTAAGACGGATGAAGCAGTTAAGACGAGTTGTTGTGGGTTCAGCTAGTCTCTATTATGACCTTGCATGCTGCCTTTGCAGTGCACTAAGGTGTTGAGAAGCTCTACTACAGGTTTGCAACTCCTACTTTATTGTGATAGTCGTCGATCAATTTGTAATGTCTTGTGTTTACTCTGCAACATTTCTGACTTTCTGGTGAGTTTGTGCATTATCTTGGTAGTGGAATTGGATATCTAAACTTTTAACGTATTGAAGCATATGCATAGTGCTCAATCCTTTTAACGTATTGAAGCATAAGCTTTAAATCAAAAAACACAAGCTTCACCATTTTTTATTTTGATTTTAAAATTTACAAGATCTGTCTTAAAATAAGTAAAATATCAAAAAAGGAAGATAAAATTTACTTTCAATTATTTAGTGGGTCAGCACATAACTTAGCTGCACAAGGGGAAGAAGTGGGAAAGGTCTAAGGCTGCAAGGGTGGGAATTGATTGGGGCAGCAGAGCTGGTTAACTTTGTAGTTGGTACCAGGGGTGGTCCAAGAAATGGGAAATAGCAGAAGCCTGAGTATATAAATGATGAGATCAGACAGGATTGTTTATACTAGCACTCAGAGGTGGTAGATATCGGTAGCTACAGTGGGCAAAGCCCCAAATTACTTGAATATATAGATGAAGAGGGAGAGCAAAAGAAGGACGTGTTGTGCGCCGACAACAACCACAAAGAGGAAACCCTAAATCTCAGATGCAAAAAAATAATACTACTAACAGCAATAACACACAATCCGGCCTTTTCGCCTACGTCATCAGGACAAGAAAGAGAGAGTTTCAATTGATTTTGGTGAATCAATACAACTTCTGCAGCACGTCTGATGATCAGAGATCTACCTATTTTTCACACCACTACTTAAACCCTAGAAATCTGCCCTTAAATACAAACAGATTTCTAATTCAGCAAACAGCCCGACCCGACTGTCGGTCGACTGACCATATGCACCGGTCGACCGTGCCGGTCGACCGTGCCGGTCGACCGTGCCTAACCGAGAGTTAGGCACTTTCAGTCGGTCGACCGGACGGTCGACCGCTCTCCTTCTGCGGTCGACCGATCTGCTGCTACTGCGGACGGTCGACCAGACCGGTCGAACGCTCTCCTGCTGCTGCTATGCTGACCTGCTGTTGCCGACCTGTTGTTGCTGCTTCCTTTTGGCAAAGACCCTCGTCGACTTCCTCGACGACTTCCTCTCTCTTCCTATAATTCTCCATCTCGGTAAAGATTTCTCCAAATCTGAGCCGATCTCCAACATACCCCAGTCCATCACCTGGCGAAATCGACACACATTCTCGGCTTACGCGCACCGGACGAAATCGACACACGATCTCGGCTTGAAATTTGTAGCTCAGCTATCCACTGGAATAAACCGCACATGCCTTCCCTACACTTCACCTTAGGAGAACTTTCATACATGCCGATCACCGAACGTGGCTCCTACTTCGCAACTTCACAACCTCATGAAGAACTCATCATGAGCCAACACTGACTCTCCAACTGACTAGCTCTATCTAGTATACATGTCTTCAGCTGACGGTCCAACTAAGTCTGCGTAGAGCACACCGAACACCATCATCGGCTTCAACAACTAGATGCACACCACTCCTTATGTAGGCTCAACATCTTCTCACCAGAAGATCAATCTGTTCATCGAGATCACAACACCTCACCTCTACGTGAAGTCCAATCGGCCATAATACTCCACCTCTACGTGAAGCCTCTCCACCTCTAAGTGAAGCTCCAATCGGCCACAACTCTTCACCCTACGTGAAGTTCCAATCAGTTTCTCGAGAACCCAAACAGCTTCATACGGGTTGCATCACCAAATGGCTGCGCCTTTACGGCTGCCTACGTACCTTGCCCAAAGGATCAAGCCAACCGTACTTCATTGAAATGAGCTCCATCAAGCTCAAACACTTGTACCTGGATCTGCAGCAGTGAACCTATCTGACTGAATCATATGAACCTCCTCACGACCATCATGGGGAACAACGGCCTTCAACTTGAGTTTGTCGCGATCACAAGCTTGAGATTCATGCTTCTTTACCCACAAGCGTGGTTTTACCTTGGTTCCAATGGCTGCAAACAACTCGACATCCTCAGCAATGTCTTCAACCTATTCAGCATCAACCTTGGTTACATGATCTCCACCCGGTAGCACAACTGGTGAAGTCTTCTCTAATGCCGAACCAACTGGAGATGGTGGAGTAGCATCAACATCCACCCGCTACGATACTTCCTTAGTCTCCATCCTCTCTACCTGCTAAGAGACGGTGGACTTCAATACTGAAGTCTCTCCAAATGTGACATGCCTACTCAACACGATCTTCTTATTTTCGGGGTCCCACAACCTGTAACTATTTCTTTTGACACCCAAAAACATAAACTTCTTTGCTCGCGGATTCACCTTGTCATTCTTGGCACTGAAGTAGGTCGGACTTCTAAATTCCCGCAACAAATCACAATCTTGAGCAGCTTTCCCAGACCAAATTTCTAATAGAGCTTTACCTCCTATCGCAGTCGATCTATTCATGAGATGGCTAGCATACATAATCGCCTCAGCCCAAAACGATTTTTCTAATCCTGCATTAAACAACAACAACCAAACCTTCTCCAGCAAGGAACAGTTTACTTTCTTAGCCACCTCATGTATACCTTTTGTGAAGTGAGTAGCAATACCTGTGTTCTGACCAAATCGTAGGAATTGGTTCATGTCTCTTTCAACATTACCAATCTGCAGCTCCTTGATCTTCCTACCAATCAGCTTCTCCATTCTTCCTCTCCACTTCACCAACATATCTAGGGCTTTATTCCTTTGTCTCAAGGGATATATCCAACAATGCCTAGATAAACTGTCAACAAAAGAGACAAAGTACCTGTGACCTCCAAGTGATGCAGTCTTAGCAGGTCCCCAAATGCTTACGTGAACACAATCAAGAAGACCTTCTGAGCGGTGAGTACTGGTGCTGAGTTTCACATTCTTCTTGTCCAGAACGCTGTGTTTACCTTCCAACTTGCAGGTAGCAGCACCTTCCAACGATCCCTTCTTTGGAGGAACTTGCAAAGACCTTTCATATCCATGTCCGACCTTCTCTTGCTAGACCTCCGTGCAAACATCATCTGAAGAACTAGAAGTCTCCACCTGATCTGTAATCGTACTACCCTTCAAGTAGTAGAGATTGTCCCGACGGACGGCCTTCATTACCACCATCGAGCCTTTGATCATCCTGAGAACACCATCTCGAACAGATATCACCAGACCCGATGCTTCCAAAGCACCAACAGAGATTAGGTTTCTCTTCAATTGAGGTACATACCTCACTTCCTTCAGTTCCATTACCATCCCATCAAACATCTTGATTTGGATTGTACCTACACCCTCCATGATACATGGATGATCATCGCCCATAACGACTGAACACCCTTCCAGCTTCTCAAAGTTAGAAAACCAATATCGATTAGGGCACACATGGTATGTAGTACCAGTATCTAAAATTCACTCATTTTCTCCTGAGTAGCCAACGTGGGAGTAGTGACTGAGAATGAGAAAACCGACGAATCCGAGTCTGATCCACCTGCCTGTGAAGTACTGCTCTGAGTACGGACCACCTTTGCAAGGTTTGCCTCAGTCTTAGACTCCTTCTTACCTTTAGCTTTTGGACAGTCCACTTTCCAGTACCCTAATTCTCTGCAGAAGGCACACTGGTTCTTCTTCAGATCCCTATAACCCGGCCTGGACTTCGATCTCCCTCTTTCATCTATGCCCTTCCTAAATGAACCCCTGTCTCTTACTGCTAGCGCCTCTGCTGATGAGCTTGACTGAGAAGGCTGTCTCTCCTTTCTCCTCGTCTCATAATTTGCCAAAGCAGACGACACTTCATGATAGTCCAGAGTCTGCCTACCATTTATGAAGGTTAAGGTGAATGTCTCATACTCTTCCGTCGGGAGAGAATTCAAGAAGATTATTGCCTTGTCTTTCTCATCTATCTTGACATCCACATTGACCAAATCCGTAAGAAGTTTCGTGTAACGATTTAGATGTTCATTCACGGAGCATCCTTTCTTCATCTGAAACCCGTACAGCTTGCTCTTCAGTTGCAACCGTGATTCTATACTCTTGGTCAGATATTTCTTTTCAAGGATCTCCCACAACTGCTTCGCAGATGTCTCGTGTAACACAAGATATTTGATGTCTTGTGTTAGACACGATCTAATCAAGCCACACGTAGATCGGTTCATCTTCTCCCACTCTTCTTTAGTGGTTGTGCTTTGCTTATTCTCCAGAAGTAGAGTATCCTCGAGGTTCGATGCATTTAGAGCATCCATCACCTCGCACCCCCACATCCCAAAATTGTTAGTGCCGTTAAACTTCACCACGTCAATCTTTGGATGAGGATTCATGGTCCTCACCGATGTACTTTCTTCTGTCATTTATCTAACTGGATCCTCTATGTATGCGGAAACCAAACGGAGATAGATACACAACTTTGATAAAAATCAAATTTTTTACCTTCTCACGAAACCCTAGAATGAGTTTTGTCCAGATCTACTCCACCAATGATTCCTTGAGCACTCCTAGCGTTGTTCTGAGATCGACACACGATCCCACGAACAAGACCACCGCTGATATGAGATCGACACGCGATCTCCACCAAATCAGCACCCGATGCCCTCTGAATCGCCAGAAAATCTCACAAAGAACCTGGGAAGCTCTGATACCACTTGTTGTGCGCCGACAACAACCACAAAGAGGAAACCCTAGATCTCAGATGTAAAAAAATAATACTACTAACAGCAATAACACACAATCCCAGAGAAAGAGCACAAATCAGATTTAACGAGGTTCGGCCATTTCGCCTACGTCCTCGGGGCAAGAAAGAGAGAGTTTCAATTGATTTTGGTGAATCAATACAATTTCTGCAGCACCTCTGATGATTAGAGATCTGCCTATTTTTCACACCACTCTTTAAACCTTAGAAATCCGCCCTTAAATACAAACAGATTTCTAATTCAGCAAACAGCACGATCCGACTGTTGGTCGACCGGTCGGTCGACTGACCATATGCACCGGTCAACTGTGCCGGTCGACCGTGCCTAACCGAGAGTTAGGCACTTTCAGTCGGTCGACCGGACGGTCGACCGCTCTCCTTCTGCGGTCGACCGGACCGGTCGACCGATCTGCTGCTACTGCGGACGGTCGACCGGACCGGCCGACCGCTCTCCTGCTGCTGCTATGCTGACCTGCTGTTGCTGCTTCCTTTTGGCGAAGACCCTCGTCGACTTCCTCGACGACTTCCTCTCTCTTCCTACAGGACGGACTGAGGAAGACTTTATGGTGAAACTTAGACTTCCATGTGAAGCATTAGAGCATTACTCCATAGGCTTCACAAAACATTGCCACTACTATACTCTGAAGCCCACAAAAGCTTTCTGTCACGCCTTCCTACTGTGAGTTCACTGTGCTTAAATCTATGATGCCATTCCCATTGTAGTTTGATATATTGAGCAGTAAATTGATAACTAGTATGTTTAATATGTAAGACTTTCTTAATGCAAATTGAACTTGATTTAAATATATTGGGTGCCTTTTATCTTCATGTGCTGTCCCTTTGGTATGACCATAAAATGTTAGACCAAACAAAGTGAAGTGTACAACGTTGAGCCAACGCGTGTAAATTCATGATCATGTAATCTTGTTGGCATAGAGAAAATGAATAACATGTATTTATCATTTTTACGTAACACTATAGCTGCAGTCTCATTACTATCAGAAATAAAAGTAATTTAGTTTTAAATTTCTTGGTGAAGGTTGACAAGATATGCAAGGTTGCAAAGAAGCCCTTGGTGGTAACATACACCAGACTGATCCAAGCTTGCCTAGACTCTGGAAGCATTGAAAATGGAACCTATATTTTCAGTGAAATGCACCAAACATAGTGACTTGTAACATCATGTTGAAATCATGTATACAACATGGAATGTTTGAGGAAGCAAAAGATCTATTTCAGAAGATATTGGATGGTAGCCATCAGATTAAAAGCAAATATGACACAGATCAGAAGGCCATTCCAGATAAATTTACATTTAATACCATGATGGTGCCTGTGCCGCAACAAATAATTGGGATGGTTTCGAGCACACCTACGAGCAGATGTTGCATCATGGCTACCACTTTGACACAGGAAGGCATCTTCGTGTAGTACTTGACGCCTTCAGAGCTGGAAAGGTAATATTTTGACTCTACCACCATGTCTCTACTTGTTATTCATTGCATTAGAACATAAATTCTCCATTTCTCTGTTGTACCTTCATCTGTGTTTCATCATGTGCCTGAATCTTATATTTGTGTTGTCTTCATGGAATATGGGGAGTCCAATTACTGATGAAGTTAGGTTCTGCTTAAAGAAAATATTCAGAACATACTTATTAGTATACTATCAATTATGTGTTCAGTAGATGCATATGTTAGAAAACTTCAATAATTTACGATTCCTTAGTTTCTAGGGTTTAGGACTATAGGATTTAGCTCGATTCATATTTTGAACTATGTCATGAATGATGCCAAGCTTCAGAACATAATTCTGAACTGTTCATGATTCTAAGGGTCTGTTTGGATTTAAGGAATTGGTGTGAAGTGAGGAAGTAGGAAGTAAGATTTATTTCCTTTAGGAAAAAGGGAAATGAGTAGTAAGTTTTCTGGTGTTTGGATGGTTGTTGGGAAGTGTGGTTTGGAAAATGTTTTGTCGTTTCCGGTGTTTGGATGGTAATGAAAAGTGAAAATGGAAAAGTTGACCACAAAGTTGACCGCAAAATAATATTAAAATAAAAATTAATTAAGAAAAATAAAAAATAGATTGTAATTAGAATGCAAGTGAGATTTACATGACCAAAAAATTAACTGTTTTATGCTATAACTTATTATAAATGAGATTTACATGACCACAAAATTAACTGTAGCATTCTGAAAGTGAGAAAATGGTTGTGTATAAGAGAGATGAAAAAGGGAAAAGAGGGTTTTCTTATTTTCCTTTTCCGGTGTTTGGATAGATAGGGAAATGAGCAATTATACTTCCCCACTTCCTCACTTCACTCGGATTCCTTACATCCAAACACGCCCTAAGTTTCTGCATAAACTGTGGAGGCTATACATGTATTTGGACAAGCTTGTTATCTTTGTATATTGATATCTTATTCTCAATTGTATTCATGAAATTGTTTCTATTTTTTTCTCACAAAAAAAAAATGAAATTGTTTCTATCACTATGCAGAGGCAGGTAATTGAAACTACCTGGCACCAGTTGCTTAACTTTGGTCGTGTTCCTCCACCTCCCATCATCCAGGAGAGATTTTCCATCAAACGATGACAATGACATGGCTGCAATCTTCTGCATCAAAGCCCATCTGGGAAGCGAAAAACATGCCTTCTCCGAGAAAGCATGGTTAAATCTACTGCAGATCAATGCTCACAAATTCAAGAATGATACTATTTTCAGATTGACACACGAGTTGAACTATCTAATTGATGAAAGAGACTGGCAGCCCTGTGTATCAAGACATACTAAATGCTTGTAGAAAACTGACTGTAATTACAAATGATTCCTCAACAAGAAGTTGATATTGACAGTTACTAGGTTTGATGCTTCGTTTATTTCTCTTGTGATAAGTGTTCTGATAAGAGTTTATGCTTTATGCCTACCTTTTGTACTTCACATCATAAGTTCGGATCTTCTGTGATTAAAATATTAATGTTAGATATGTTTTTTTATTTTTCGGCGACACCGACAAAGCCGCCGACCACAGGCATATCAGATATACTCTGACACATTGATGAGTTTCCAGCCTTCAAAAAGGTTGACAAATCATGAAGGCTTACTGCCAACGGCAAAGGCATGCCTTTGGGAGGTAAAAGTTAGTTTGACACTTTTGAAACCAAAATCTAAAGATCATGGATGGGATCAGATTCTCAGTGAGCCACCCACTTGACTAAAAGTAGTAAATAGAAATTTTTAGAAGAAAGTTTTATATCCACCACGGGCCTTTTGCTTCTCTTTTTGAGTACTTTGTAAAGCTAAAGTTCCCAAGTTCTTTTTTTTTTCCCCCCTCTTTTGTCCCTGCTTCTCTCTTTTTCCTTTCCTTTCTTAGCTTTTGCTAATCTTTTGAGGGAAAAGCTAAAAGGGAGAGACCATGCCCCTTTTATGTCTTGCTCTTTTGTTCTATTCTTATGAAGGAAGCAATTTGAAATTTTTTGGATTAGGATTAGATTGTGATCTTGTTGGGATCAACACTCAAATTTCTACATTGAAAAGTACCCTATTTAAATCCAAATATGGCCACCACTTTTTACATGAATATGACTTAATTATAACAATTTTTGTGACACAATGATGATGTAAAGTACTGTATATTTATGTGCAATGATAGAAATACTCTTTTGGATACTTGGATCTCTATCTTTTCGGTATAGGAAATAAGGGAACAATATAGAAAGGTCATCTTGGGTCTATATCATCTCGCGTTTTTCGCTTTGAAGTGATATACGAATTACTCATAGTATTTCTGTATTGTTATTATTTATGAAATGCATGTACAAAAAGTATTTGCAAAAATACTCAGAATTTTGTTGTTGTCATCCTCTGTGATGCAAGCAAGATTAATGGCATGCACTGAGTCAGCTGACCCTGACCTGATGGTGTGGTCTTGGTTTCTTGTGGTCCTTTGTGAGCCTCACCCTCACAACATAAATACATTTCTTTTTCTTTTTTATTTTCTTTTTTATACTCCCTTTTTTTTTTTTTTTTTGTTAACAAGATTCATACAATATTGAAGATTGTTGTGCCGACCTGGGAATTGTCAATGTGGCCCATGAGAACATGGCTTCGGTTCATGTGAGTGAGCCACACATACATAATAAGAGAACTAATCACATATTGACGCGTAAATTAGAACTCTTATAATCTCTTTTAATATGTGTGTGAGGTCCACACACATAACATATTATAGAGGATTAATACACGTATCAATGCGTGATTGGTTCTCTTATTGTATGTGTGTCACTCACACTCATGAACCGAACCCTGAGAACATGCTATGATTATCAAAGCAAAGTGGAGCTAGTATTTGCTTGCATTGACCCCCCTTATTGTACTTTCATTCACAATTTTCAATTTGGGCTTGTTTGATCAAGAATATCCCTTTATGGGTCCATTGGATGTTAGATCTTAATTTATTCCATACAAGATCTACACATATACTGTAAGCCTTTTTATCATGATCAAAGGGAAGGAGGGTTTTAGGCATACCTGATTTCATCACGAAAAGGATGCCGAAGGTTGCACGATCTCGAGGACGCCGGAGTTGAGGGAGAGGATTCTTCTCTCCAGCCACCAAGTTCTCTTCTTTATCCTTAGAGAAGATGAGAGGCCTCCAAGAGAGAGATGGTTATTATTGGTGGAGAGGGAACCCTACTCATGATATATATAGCATCAAGAAACCCTATTTCAACTCATCATAAATCTAGGCCCTTAATTTATAACACGAGTTTCGCACGTGTAAATGAGTCCCACATTTTTAATTTAAATACACTCATGGCTAAGTGTAATTGAAAACGTGTCTAGACCAAAACCATTTAGTTTTGATCAATTCTTTATTGGGTCAAACAACATAGGTTAAGTAGGCGGGTGCAAATATCCAATTGACTTGATTAGGCCCAAAATAAATTAGACTTTAAAACATAATAAGTCTAACAATCTCCCACTTGGGCCAAACAAGTTATACTGAATAGATATTATGCATAACTTTATGACGTCAAAAGTTTAACCGCCGACAAATCACGTTTCAAAACAATCTGATCCATTAAGTGTCCTGCCACTGAACATGGCGATCGTTACCTTCTGTATAATCGAGGTAGGACCTTCCACATCACAAGTTTCAGAACCCCCAACGACATAGATCAAATGTGGACGTGCGGCATGAAATTGTTCTCTGATCAAATAAGGTACAATTCTAACTGGCTTCCACTTTATGACTCCAACGAGTCTAACCTTATGACTCCAACGAGTCTAACTGCTAATTCAACAAATTCAAATGTGCAAAAAAATAAACTTTAGAAAAAAGCAATTATAAATTTATTTATCAGAATCAACAAATATCCATAAAGTGCACTTAGAAATAATGTCTGTTACATAAAATTCTCCACTCCTACAAAATCAGGATATCATAAAGACTAGTCATCCCTGTATAAGCAATATGCTCTAAGAAGACTTTAGGTGAAAGTCCTTTAATGAGTGGATCTGTAATGTTAAGAATAGTGTTATCACTATCAACAGACGAAATATGATTCCGAACTTTATCATTGATGACAAAAAACTTGATGTCGATATGCTTCGACTTTGCTGAACTCTTGTCACTATTGTAGTAGAGCTCTATAGCTCTTATTATCACAGTGTAGTTGTAATGGCCTCTCGACTAAATCCACCATCTTCCTACAATAAGGAAAATGTAACATGAAGTGGACTTCCTATTGTCGATACATCTAGCATAATCTGAATCTGTGTATCCAATCAGTTGCAGCTGATCAGATTCATATAGTCTTCTATTGATATCGCATTACCTTCTTGGTAGTCTTTCAGTAATCAATCCCAAAATTGATCAAGTATCTGCCAAGTTTCTCAATGATATATGCTTTGTCTGAACGGACACAAACTTGAGCATACATCAGACATCCAACCGCCTATGTATATGGAATGTCTTTCATTTGCTCTTTCTGTAGATCGTTCTTGGGACATTAGGGTAGACTTAATTTATCTTCCCTAGAGCAATTCTTCATGTCATATTTATCTAGCACCTTATCGATATAAGCCTTTTGTGATAAACCTAATATTTCACGTGTCCTGTCACGTTGAATCTGGATGCCTATCACAAAAGAAGCATCTCCAAGATCTTTCATCTCCAAATTCTTTGAGAGAAAACTCTTAATCTCAAGTAGAATATCTATATCGTTACTTGCTAATAGAATGTCATCCACATATAGCACAAGAAATATAAATCTACTCTTTTTAAATTTATGGTAAATGCATTGATCATCTATAATCTCCTTAAAATCAAAATTGGATATTACATGATCAAATTTCAAATACCATTGACGGGATCTTGATTTTGATCATGAGTGGATTTCTTTATTTGCAAACCAAATATTATGAAACTTTCACTTTAAAACTTTCTGGTTGCACCATACAGATTTCCTTCTCAATGCTACCATTAAGAAAGGCAATCTTAACATCCATTTGGTATAATTTCAGGTCAAAGTGAGCCACATATGTCATAATAATCCTAAAAGAATGCTTCATGAAAACTAGGGAGAAAGTCTCCTTATAGTCAATCCCCTCTCTTTGAGTGGATCCCTTTGTGACAAGATGTGTCTTATACCTTTCGACATTACCTTTCGAATCCTGCTTGGTTTTGAATACTCATTTACAACCAATCGGTTCTTTCCTTCAGGTAACTCTACTAAATCTCAAATATCATTGTCTTTTATAGATTTTAACTCATCTTTCATGACATTTGACCACTTACTGGAGTGAATGTTGAGTTTGGCCTCATTTAAGGATGTGGAGTCATCCTCTAGGCTTATGTCAAACTCATGCTATTGGAGATAAACTATATAATCATTTGTAATGACTGATCTCCTCTTCCTAGTTGATCTCCTAGGTACTTGTGGTTGAGAATTTTCAGGTTCTACCTCACCAGCATGATCTACTTCAGGATGAACTGTATATGTATCTTGTAAGGATGTAACTGTATTTTCATCTTGAAGTGGAACAACTATTTTATCATTTGGAACAATTTGTCATGGGTATAGCAATATGTTCTTTCTTAAATATGAAATCCTTGTGTAGTTGACTCCCACTGTTCTGAATATCCTCAAAAAAATTTAGCAATCCGTCTTTATGTTCTTAATGGAGGAATAATAAAACTTAAAGCCTTTATACCTCTCAGAATACCTTACGAATAAACAACTAACTATCCTTGAGTCCAACTTCTTCTCATATGGTATATATGACTGAGCTTCCGCTGGACAACTCCAAACATGTAGCTGCCTAATACTGAGAGATTTTCCAGTCCATAACTCGTATAGGGTTTTAGTTACTGTTTTGATAGGCGCTCTATTAAGGAGATGACAACCATCTTTAAGGTTTCACTATATAATGACTTTGGCAGAGTAGTGTGAGCTATCATACTCCTGACCATATCCTTTAGTGTGTGATTTTATCTCTCAGCAATACCATTTTAACGAGGTGTCCCTGATATGGTGTTCTAAGCGACAATACCACTCTTTCAAGAATTGACAAATGATTCTAGACATTTACCTGATTCGTCATATCTGTCATAGTGCTCACCACCATGATCAGATCTAACGGCTTTAAACATGTTCAATGATTGGGATTTCTCATGGAACAAGTATAGGTACCCATAACGAGAGTAATTATCTATAAAAGTGATGAAATATTTATGACCATTCCAAGAAGCTGTAGGGAATGATGTCTATATATACACCAAATTTAAGACACCTGAATTTCATCTAATACCAAACTTTCTAATTTTTTTTAATTAATTTTCACTTAGTGCCTAAGCTATTCACATATAGAGATTCAGTATATAAAACATGAAGTTTCAATTTATATAGCCATCAATCAGAATTTAGTACCAACAACTTTAGATTTGGAAAGTAGACTAAGCATTCATTATCAAGAGTGACAGTAAAACTAGATCTGTCTAACAAATGAAATAGAAATATGATTCCGCCTAAAAGGACGGTACATATAAAGTCTCATCCAAATCTAAAATAAAAAATCAGAATCTAATTTAAGCCTACAAACTCCAATAGCTTTAATTGCAACTTTATTTCCATCACCCATGTATACGTATTGCTCAGCTGGGCTGGGCCTCTTTTGGGTTTGGAAGTTTCGCATTGAATCGTTTATGTGTCTATCAACTTTGTATCAAGTGGCACTAAAGCTAAATTAATTTTAGAACAAACATAAATATGAGATATACCCGCTAAATAGCCATTTCTGATACTTTATATATTTCTACTTGAGGTGACTTACTTTCTTACAGAAGAAACATGCAATGACCTTAGACTACTTTTTCTGCACTTTTGCCACTTAGGATCAGCCATTGTAGTGGTGTTTATGTTTCTCCCTTTAGTTTCACTTTTCCTTTTCTTATTAGAAGTTTACCATGGATGTTAAGTGAGCACTGACTTTATCAGGCATAGAACCCCTAATAGTTATAGGAATAGTGTACTTTATGACCATTAGACACATCTTGTAAGATCTCTCCCACTTACCATAATTGACCTTTTCTTTACTGAACTTTTATTAGTGATAGTAGAGATCCATCAATCTTTAAGGTGTACTCTAGGTGCATGAATTCAAGAACGATCATTTACGTGGTCTTACCACTTCTTAAAGTTTGTACCATTCAATTTAAACTACATAAGTGTACAATTTCTCATCAGTTAACATAAACATTGCATTAATAAAATTCTACTGTAATAGCCATAAAAAATGAATTTCAGAAAATGCAACCAGTTTAACCGATAAAGCTGCCGGTTAAACTTTCAGAATAAGTTGTGTCTCTATATGCCAACACTGTACTGGCCCAATATAGATATCCTAAAGTCTAGGTTCTATGTAAGAAAACAGCCTTCCTTTGGGCCGACTGTCACTTATAGGACTGGTCCCAAAGTTTAAGTAATCTACATTGGCTACATAATATATGTAATGACCCGGCCATAATGACAACCTTCCTTTGGACCGATTGCCACACGCATGGGCCACACAAATTTATGCATCTGGATTCTTGTTCCGCCATCAGACTAGTTGATGAGGGTAATGCAATATAGGCCCTTTGGGCCGATTACCACACATCAAGGTTCTCCCACTTGCATTATCCACATCAAGTATCCGAAGCCGTACATAATTCGCCAAACAATAGTCTTCCTTTGGGCCGGCTATTATCCGCATGAACTACATACGCAATTAAATAAGCTCTTTTATAAATTCTTTAGCTTGAACATGTATATATCTTTATTTGTGTGTTATTAACTGTAGTACACATCAATATTCATCATGTTAGACAATATAAGCAATAATATAAATATTAATGAAGCGGAAGCATGTAAGAGTACACGTAACCATGATAAATAAACACTTCAATGCCTTCTTTATGTCAACTAACTACTATTTTGTCATGTATAGTTCCTTTAATACTGTAGTGCTCGTCAAGATCTTCGAAACGGCTGTTTACATGCTCAAAATAGAGGTCGTATGAGCCCGTAACAGCTAATTGAAGTTTCATTGAAAAAACAGGTCTGCCATGCTTATCGGGTCTGAATCAGACCCGACCCGCAATGGTTAAGTTATGAGTTTCATTAATAGGTCGGGTTTAATAAACTAAATAAAACCTGATTAACTTCATGTGAGATTAGTTGGGATTAGGTTTCTTTATTTGAATAGAATTTTATCACAAAAATTTTCTTAATAGGGTATAATTATATCTCATCCCTAACTCAAAATTAATCTCAACAATCTTAAATAAATTTAATTTGAAGTTGATTAGAATTAGACTTCTTTATTAAATTAAAGTCTTAATTCCAACTCTAATCAAACTTAATAACCCAAAGCAAAGGCCCAACACAATTTTTTTTTTCTATAATTTTCGTTGCCTTATATGCAGGCGTCTGCATGCAGATAGGCCACGCGATTTTATTTTATTTTTTTTTAAATCACCATGGCCGCTTATGCGCCTGCATGAACAAGCAAGCCGGGAGCTTATACATTGATTTTTTTTTTTATTTAAATCTAGAATAACACACAAATCAAATTTCATAAAAATATATACATGTTAAATTCAATAAAAATCACTCCTTTTAACCTTTGATCCAACATATGAGACAAAATATTTATTGAATTAAAGGAGATATTTTTATTATATTTATAGATCGAGATCATAATTTCTGTAGATCCCTATGATCTGATAAAGAGGTGGCTCTGATACCAATTGTTAAATCTTAATTTATTCCATACAAGATCTACACATATAATGTTATCAAAGGGAATGAGGGTTTTAGGCATACCTGATTTCATCACGAAAAGGATGCCGAAGGTTGCACGATCTCGAGAACGCCGGAGTTGAGGGAGAGGATTCTTCTCTCCAGCCACGAAGTTCTCTTCTTTATCCTTATAGAAGATGAGAGGCCTCCAAGAGAAATGGTTATTGTTGGTGGAGAGGGAACCCTACTCATGATATATATAGCATCAAGAAACCCTAGTTCAGCTTATCATAAATCTAGGCCCTTGATTTATAACACGAGTTCCACACGTGTAGACGAGTCCCACATTTTAATTTAATTACACTCATGATTAAGTGTAATTGAAAACATGTCTAGACCAAAACCATTTAGTTTTGATTAATTCTTTATTGGGTCAAATAACATAGGTTAAGTAGGCGGGTGCAAATATCCAATTGACTTGATTACACCCAAAATAAATTAGACTTTAAAACATAATAAGTCTAACATTGGAATGATATTGGTATGAAATTTCTGTCTTACATATCAATTAGTATAAATTAATACTTGAGTATAAATTGCTTGTCACAACTCTTTATAACCATACCGATAGTTGGTAAATATATATATTATATATATATATATATATATATTATATATATATATATATATATATATATATATATATATATATATATATATATATATATATATATGAGAAAATAAACGATAGAGGGGAGATTTTTGTATCTCATCACATTTGTAATTAACGGCTATTAAGATGGAATCTCTCCAGTTTGGATTTGAGATATTTTCATCTACCTTGTGATGGTGGATAGTTTGGATCGACCATCTTAATTGCATGTGAATTACACTAGTGATTGTTATACATTCAGTAAAATTCACAATTGTCTCAAAAGTCATGGACGTTTATGATGCTAACTTGCATCGTCGTGTGGCCGAAAAACAAGCACAATGCATCACTTCAAGATGCTTACCAAGTACTGTAGTTAAAAGATGGTCCCCATGAGTGGTGTGAACTACTTGTTGTGCACCAATTTAGGCCTGTGGATGTGAGGGGTATCTAAACTTTTTCCCCAAAGAAATGAGAGAGGATCCATTTGACTCATGAGGGAAGATCCCTCAATTCCTACCTGCCCACTGACTCACTTCCTGCTCATAGAACTCCACATTATTGATGATCAAAGAACAGGGTTTTGTGATGGATTCTGTATTATGAGTACAAGGACTGACATAGACCAGCCAAAGGAATGGGAGAATGTAGACACATTACAACTAGACAAAAAAAGTGAGCAAGGCAAATAAAGAGAAATTGGCCCCTTCCCCTTAATGATTATGCCTTAATGCCTCTGATGATGATTGATATTATACCATTTCTATTGCTTTTCTAAACAGTATTATATAGTGATAATAATTGCCATTGCCATTATTTTGAACAATATCATTGTTTAATCACATAGCAGATGAGGGAATTTAGAAAATAAATACTGAAAATTTTATTTATTATCGTCACCATTGGTTATTGACTAATTGTGTGTGTCTTCATTCAATTGATGGCTAGTAAAGATTATTGCATTTCTTAGAAGCAATATAAGTGAACCAGTAGTCTATTTAACATTTTTTTTTTTTTTTTGCTTCATTTTCTTACATCATTTAGAACTTACATTAAGTACTCTTTTGTGAATATTTTTGCAACGATTTATCTAAATATGTCTCATATATTGAAAAAATATTTAACATTCAATTATGGAAGTGACCCATGAGACGGATTGGCATCCATTTTGAGTTACAAAATGCCAATATGACATCACAACCAATTATTTCCCATTTCTAAGAGAAGTGACAAGATTTAGAGCACTTCTCGCAGGGAGTTGGTCAGGCAATTGGACGTGACCACCCAATGTCACTGCTCGTGGATACAGGGTCAGGCAAGATGTGTACACTGTGCTAGTCGGGCAGGGTTGGGCCCACTATTTTGGGCAACTTCTACCTTTTGTAAGAGAAGAGGGGGTTTTTTTTTTTTTTTGTGATAAAAACACATGTGGGTCTCACTCAATTGCCTAGACAAAAGGCTCCGCTGGAAGTGTCCATAGGATCTTGCATTTCCTATGAAGTACATGATGAGCTACAAAAGTTAGATTTACCCTCAACAAATGAATTTTTTTTGCTCAATGCGGACACGGTGAGCCGTATGATGATGGTGGATCCTACCGGGTGGAACGCATCACCCTGACTGAGCCTCACCTAAACCAACAGGCTCACCGCGTTCCCTGGTGAGCAAATTTTTCTCTCTCTAAGGAACAGTCATGACATTTTTATGCACATTTTCTATTATATTTAATTGCTATATTATAAATTTAAAATATCCCATCTAAAGAAAGAGGAAAACGATGAAGAAGAGAGAGAAAAAAAACTTCACATTCTTATCTCTTTTAACTTTCCCTTTTCTCTTTTCCTCATTCTCACCCACAAACTCACTTTATTTTCATTTAATTATTTTTTTTAAGGTGATGATAGGTAAGAAGGATGCAAACTTTAACCATCAAAAGGCCAAATTGATTTATTAAACTTATCATCACAAAAGTACACAGCCCACAAATTTTTATATGAGGATTACTAATTATTATATTAATTAATTAATTAATTATTTCTATTTTAGAGATTGATATAAAACCACCCGCTTCACTCTTTCTTTCTTTTCATTTTTGAGTGCAGTAATTTTGGGGAAAAAAAACAGAGAGAGGAGAGAAGGAGAACAAGAGAGACTCCACCGTTTATAAACAAAAATCGCTCTCCCCTCCGGGCTTCTCTCTCTATAATATACATACAAATGATTGCTTCGTTTCTTAGTTTAAGAATTGGTTCTAATTGACAGAGGAATCAAATCGCGGCAAGATTGCTCTTTGGTCTCATCCCTGCTCTCAGATTTCTCCGCCGATGAAAACCCACCTATTTTTAGGATAAAATTGGGTCTTTTGTCTTCTCCATGTGTGAAATTTTCGGCCTCTATTGATTTCAGCACTCTTGTTTTCGAAAATTTTCGATCTTTAAGGTGTTAGTATCGAGCTAGGGGATGGGGGAGATTGACGGTGAAGCTAGGGTTTCGCAAAACCCTAATCTTGGTTCCGGTGAGATCCATTTTTCTCTTATTTGATTTTGTATTTGCGGGATTTGCAATTCTGTTGTTGCGTAGATCTATTGCTGGTGGGCTAATTGCACGGAGGGTTCTATGTGGTGAACAGCTTAGTGGGATTTTTGCTTTTGATTTGAATTGAAGCATGGACGTTGTTTGCGGTCTGTGCTGGCTTTGGTGGCATAGAAGTTCGATGAATTACCGGAATTTTTCTTTTAGATTACTTCAAAAGGATTATAGTATTGTTGTAGACTGGAGTTTATGGTGTTTATTTTCCTTCTCCGTTAGAAGTTTCTTTTTTGTGCAGTTATTCTTTGAGATTCAGAATTGATGGCATGCTATTTGGGGACAAAGATTGTTGTGTGATTTATTTGGAAATGGTTGTAGAAAGTGCATGGTATTGGTATATAGTTTCTGCTTTACGTACCTGTTGCTTGCGACACTGCCCAGAGTTTCTTTTAGTTATCTTTATATCCCTTCATTGTCTTCTTGCATATTCTTGTGTAATAGCCGGTATTAGTGTACATGGTGTAATTAGGAATCATTATGTAATTAGGAGTAGTTACTTAATTAGGAGTCATATTACTACGTGATATTAGGACTCATATTCTTATTAGGAGTTGTAATTGTATTTATCTATAAATAAGTATATAGATAGAGGGTTTATTAACTCTCTAATTTTCATACTCAAATCTTCTCGTGGTATTAGAGCCCTAAGCTTCTCTAACCTTTGCAACCTTTGTCGTCGTCATGTTCATTCACCATCAAAAAATCACCACCAACGTCATCTCTCTTCTTCTTCTATTTATTTTCTCTCTTTATTTTTTTTCTTCTTTCAAATCTGATTTGAGTTCAGATTTGTTAAAAAAAAACTTTACTGTTCACAGTGAACAATACCGTTGCAGTACTGTTCATGTGAACATTACAAAGTAAATAAAGGTAGGAAGGGGGAAAAGGGGAAAAAGTGGAGGAGGTTTGGATTTTTAGGCTATTCTTGTTTTCATTATTATGTATTTTTTTGAATACTTGAGAGTTTGGTGATTTTGTATGAGTTGTTTTAGATCTCAACGGAGGATCGTTTGTCTGGTCGCTTGTTGAGTGTTTAGATCCCGAGAGAGGATTGTTTGCTTGAGTATTAGATCATGAGAGAGCATCATTTGTTTGGTTTATTTGTTAGGTGTTTAGATCATCCTGAGAGAGGATCGTTTGCTTGGGAATTTTGGATCCCTGGAGAGGATCAGTTTCAGGAGAGATTCTAGAAGTATAATAGACGAGGAGTATATACACCATCAGTTCAGATGTTTCCAAATGTTTCAGCAGTTTTAGATGTTTCAATATTTTCATACTGTCTATAAACCATCTCCCTCCACACCTACTATGGCTCAGATTGGTAACTCCACAATTCATTTTACTTCATCTTCTTCTTGCACGTAGGTTATATATTCAGAAGCTTCAGATCATATGACTGGAAACAAAAGTATATTGTCATCTCTTGATACTAATTCTTTTCATCTATCAGTAACACTGTAGATAGTTCTATATCTTTTGTACAAGGTATAGGCGTTGCTAATGCTATCTTTGCTTTTTGATTTGAAGTTTCTTTTTAATTTGTTATCGATCAGTAAAATTACTAGATCGTTAAATTGCTCAGTGATATTCTTTCCTACGCATTGTGTATTTCAAGAACTTAGAACAAGAAAAATGATTATCACAGGCGTGAGTGTGGCAGATTGTATTATTTGGATTTGAATCTCAAATCGGTAGCATATTCTAGTTTTGTATCTCTTTTTGATCAGCATCGTCAGTTTGGACATCCATTTTTACAAACTTTAAAATTTTTACTTTCTAAGTTAAATCATGTTACACCTTTAGATTGTGAGTCATGTGAACTAGGTAAATATCATCATATGCCTTACCCTGAATCCCTGATAGAGTCAATAAAAGGGCTAACCTGCTTATTTAGTTCATTCAGATGTATGGGTCAGTAACATCAAAAACTTGGTTTCAAGTATTTTATAATTTTTGTGGATGATTATTCTCGAGTTTCTTGGATGTATTTAATGAAAAATCATTCTGAAGTGTTCTATCTTTCAAAACATTTGTTTCGAAGTGAAGAATTAATTTAATACCTTTATAGAAGTATTGGGAACTAATAATGCTAAATAATTTTTTAGTTTATGTTTTTCAAACTTTCGTATCTCAACATGATATTGTTCATCAGTCTTTTTGTTCATTTACTCAATAAAATGGTGTTGTTGAACGTAAAAATCGATATCAACTTGATGTTTTACATATAATGTTAATTCATATGCATGTTCCTAAACAATTTCGGGGAATGTCGTTCTTATAGTATGATATTTGATTAATTGCATGCGCTCATCTGTTCTAGACGGTTAGATTTCATACTCCTAGAGACTGATTTATTTTCTTTATTCCCAAATTGTACGGATCTGTGTGTTTTGTACATAATAATGATCCCCATAAAATTAACTTGGATCTTCGTGCCCTTAAAAGTTTATTTCTTGGACATTCACATCCTCAAAAGGGATATAAGTGTTATTGTACATAATTAAATCATCTTATACTACATGCTGATATCACATTCTTTGAGTCTAAGCCATACTTTGACACTGAGTCTCATTCTTCTGAGTCTAATGAAGATATTTTGTATTTTTTAGTTCAAAAACATTCGGTTGATAGTAATGCATCATTAGACATTACAGATCAAGACACATTGCCTTATAAACATGGAGAACCAATCAAAGTCTATACAAATTGCACCTCAACTGTTCTACCGCCATCTTCTGTTCCAGTTTCTAACATCACAATTTGGTGAGAATACTTTACCCTCTGATGATGTTACTCTCATTTCAATTCTTTCTGATTCTACTTCTGATATTTCTGATATTAACTTTCTGATTGCTCTTCAAAAGCGTAAACACACTTGTACTTATTATCTTTCGTCTAATATTGTCTTTTATTCTCATTTGACATCTTCACATAGTGTTTTTATTTTTTTTTGTGGGCTCGTCCTCAGTTTGCAAGTCTGTCAGAAGCCCTTTCTATCCCAGAATAGAGAGATATCATGCAAGAGGACAAGAGGAAATGATGACTCTAGAATAAAATGAGATGTGGGACCTTATTTCTCTTTCTCCACTGAAGCAAGCAGTTAGTTATCGATGGGTGTACAATGTAAAGTTGAATCCAGATGGGTCCTTAACTCGCTTAAAAGATTATTTGGTGGCTAGAGGTTATTCTCAGATGTATGATATCGACTATCAGGAGATCTTCTCCCCGGTGGCTAAATTAACCTTTATTCATCTTTTTATTTTGTATGTTTCTATCCATCACTGGCCATTACATCAACTTGATATCAAGAACGCCTTCCTTCATTGTATTCTTGATGAAGAAGTTTATATAAAACAACCTCTTGGTTTATTGCCCAAGGGGAGTCTGCACAAGTTTGTCTTCTCAAAAAGTCTTTATATGAGTTGAAGCAGTCTCCTATAGCATGATTTGGGAGATTTGCCTCAGTTGTTTAGGAGTTCGGGCTTCATCGTTCTTAGAAGAATCATTCTATTTTCTTTCGGCTCAATCAAGAAAATGTTTTTTTCTTATTTATGTGGATGATATAATGATTATTGGTGATGAAGCTCAAGAGATTAGTAAGTTGAAATTGTGTTTGCTGAAAAGTTTCAAATAAAAGATTTCGGACAGTCATGATATTTTTTGGGCATTGAGGTAGTAAGATTGAAGAAAGGGATATTTCTCTCTCAATGAAAATATGTTGGATATACTTTCAGAAGTTGATATGTTAGGGTGTAGACACCAGTGGATTCGCATGTGGATTTTCAGATGAGAGAGAGTTTTTGGATAATTCAATGGCGATACAGGAGGCTTGTGGGTAAACTAAATTATCTTACAATGACTCTTGCATTTCTTATTAGTGTGGTGAGTCATTCTTATTTGCTCCATAGAAAAGTCACTGGGAAGTTGTGAATACTTTGGTATTTGAAATGTCCCCCTGGCAGGGGACTCTTGTATTCAAATCATTATTTTAAATATCGGGAGATATACCGGTATATCGGCCGAGATATTGGTATTTTATCCAAAACGATACGATAAGTGCAAAAATTTACCGGATATCGTTTTGGACCGATATAGATTGATATATCGCCACGTGGCCGATATATCAGCCGATATCCGAGATGAATATCCGATATATCAGTCGATATAGTTACTTATTTAGATAATTATTATTTTTTGCTTGAGAGATTATTTTATTTTATTCTATGTTCATTGTGGTATTTTAATAATGTTTTTGTATGATGTTCGGATAATAACTTATTTCTTTTAATAATATCTTATATGTATTGACTATTGATATATCAACTGGTATTTAGTACCATATCGCGATATATCACCCGGTATCCAGTATCTGGTATATAATTTTACCAACCGGTATATCGTCGATATTCGATATTTAAAACATTGATTCAAATTGTGGTCATGCACGTATAGCTGGTTTTTCAGATGCAGACTGGACATGATCACTGATTGATAGACGGTCAACTACTGGTCATTGTGTGTTTGTTGGAGAAAATCTTGTATCATGGAAAAACAAGAAGCAAGCTATGGTTTTGACATCTAGTGAATATCGAGCCTTTACTGATATCAAACGTAACTTGGTCTGGAAACGAGATCTCTTGATTGAGTTATATCTTTTGCCTTCAACTCATATTGAGATTATATTGTGATAATACAGTGGCTATTCACATTACGGAATTTTTGTTTTTTATGAGCTCACCAAACATGTTGAGATGAATTGTCATCTAGTTCATCAAAAGGTTACAGAGGACAGATTATTGATTTTCAATATGTTTCTTCTGTTAACCAGTTAGCAGACATGTTGATGAAACCTCTTGGAGGTCCCTGGATTCGGAGTATTTGTGACAAGTTGGGCATATATGATGTATATACTCTAACTTGAGGAGGAGTGTAATTAGGAATCATTATGTAATTAGTGAGTATGTTACTTAATTAGGAGTCATATTGCTACATGATATTAGGAGTCCTATTCTTATTAGGAGTTATGATTATATATTTATATTTGTCTATAAATAAGTATATAGAGGGACTTATTAATTCTCTAATTTTTATAATCTAAATCTTCTCACATGGTATTTCTTATCGTGATGGATACACTGATGCATGTGTTTGGCTCATTCTATTATAAGATGGTCATAACATTCCATAGTGGAACTTCTCTGTGGGATCGAGTTCAGGTGCATCATATATGTTGTTTCCATCTAGCTTATTTTGGGAATTACTAAAAAAGGGTAAAGCTTTTGAATTGTCAATTGGGGTGTAGTATTATATCAGCTTTGATATAAATGTTGAGTTTAGGTCCCTCTATGTTTAACTAGTGTGACATGCATTTGAGTTCTAGCGAAACAGATAACCTGTTTTTGCCTTGAGTTTTGTGGCTCTTATTCAACTAAGTGTTTGGATATTGTTGATAATTGATTTGGGATAATATCTGTAGGAGTACATGGTTTTAAATTGCTGGTTTGTTGTTATCTGTGGAGCAAGTGTTAGAGCAGAGTTGCTGTAAGTAATAAGTACTGAGTTTAGAGTACCATGTGGTGTATTGAACTAGTCTGTCAGATTTTAGGTGCTGGTGATTGTTCTATAAACTAATAATAATGTGTAAATGATGTTTTTCTAGTGATGCAATCAGACTGGTTCACATTTCAGCTTATCTTATGAGTTCTTAAGCCAGATTTCTGATGATGTTTGTCTGACGGGTCTCTTGTCTTAAATGAATTTCTTTATCCTTAGTTTGTCTGGATCCCTGTCAATACACCTGTAAACTATTTCATTTTGCTGCTCTGGGTGATGCTTTGTTGCCCATGTAACGATGTGAGTTTACCTTGTGGCAAAAGTTCATCATAGGCTGTGTCTGTAAATTTATACAAGAACATCTTCATTAATTAAAGTATCTCATTAAATAGTTTGTTAATATATCTGATTGAAGTTTGTTTAGGCATTAGGTGCAAAATGTGCAGCGTTTAGTTGATTTTGTGAGTGTACCTAGTTTTGAGACTGTTCATTGAGCTAGTTTCTCTTGGTGTTAGATTGTGCAGGAGGCTGTCTGTTGAGGGTATAAATAATGCTAACCATAGAGTCACCTTTCCTTTACAGCAAGAGGCAGTGGCAAAGGAAAAGTCATCTCCAGTATGCAAACGATAATATTTTCTAAACTTTTTTCAAGTTAATGAATATCTATTGTGCCAAACTATGGGTGAAACGGCTTTAGTTTGAAAAAGTTTTAACTAGATAGATAGTAGAATTGAAGGGAATAGCATTGCAACAAAACAACAAAGCCTTTATCTCACCTCTTGCAGTTTGCTAGCTTTTTCTCCTTTAGGCTCTTCAAGCTAGCAACTATGTTTTTTTTTTTTGCTGCTTCAATCCAGGTTCTCTTTGGTATGGCCCTAGCCCTAATAACTGCTTAAGGTATTATACTATTACTCATAACTGGCAGCCATCTGCTGCATCTGCACGTGTTCAAGGTCATCTCAAATGATTCTCCATCATCTTATCCTCATTCTGATTCAGCCACATCTAACTTTTTGCAAATGCACTCATCTCTCAGCCATCCTGTTTAAACTTTATATAGGGTAGATATGAGAGTATCATGAAAAACTGACTTACTCCATGGTTTGGAGATTGTTGGCATTAGTTGATAGTTATATAGGCATTGCAATTGATCATATACACTTTTTTTTCTAAGGAACATACACGATACATACACATGCATCACATGAGAATATGTTGAAAATACACAGTTTGATGAAACTTCTATACTTTTATCCCATGTTTCTACAATTGATTTGCATGTTGAATGTTAATTGTCTGTCGATTTATTAGAATCTCTTGTGTTCAAGTTTTACCTTTTTTTTTGTCTGCACCATGGAACTCGCTCCTTTATGTTGGAATGATTGTCAGTGCTGAATACTTTCTGTTCTGGGTTCTAACCATGGCTTCTCCTTGCTGCAGAAAGTACCATTTTCGATGCTTCCCAGTATGAATTTTTTGGTAGGGATGTTATGGAGGAGGTTGAGTTAGGGGGGTTAGAAGATGATGGGGATGATGACAGTTTGACTGAGCTTGGTGATAAGGACTACCAAAATTTCCATAATAAGGATAGAGATAAGGTGATTTTTTTTATTTGCATGATTAGATCTGAATACCTAGTACTAATTGCAGTTATTGCTTTGCAATAATTGCTTTCAAGTGTATTTATTGTCATTGCTTCTTTCGTGCCATTTTTTCCCCTGCTGTGAGATTTGATCGCTATTTTATTTTATTTTATTTTATTTTATTTTTTGTAAAAGTAATTCTATTCTATGTGGTTTGCTAATTGTTTATCCCTAACATAGTTAACTATTTCCGGCCAGCTTTCTCAAATCTATTCTGTGTTTCCTTTATGAAAGTACCTAGCATGATAGCTATTCATCACTTGACATGTGGTTGCATGGCTTATATCAAAGTTATATCCCAGGCTTTGACCTACATATCTTGTACTGACTATTTCACCCTTCCTTTTTACCTTTTTTGTTATCATGAAGTGATCTTGCTTGGCAATAGTATTTATGCTGGTTCTGTGATATCTCCCAGCTGGCCGTTCGTTATGTTTTGAGAATAATTCCCCCCCCCCCCCCCCCTCTCTCTGTTTTTGTGTGTGTGTGTGTGTGTGTGTGTGTGTGTGTGTGTGTGTGTGTTCCCCTTTGATTTCTTCACGATGTAGTTAGAATGTAAGAATTGATATCTCTTTTCTAATTTCTTTTTGCATTCAAATAAATTGTTTTACAAAATAGCGTACTGGAGTTGTACGGGTTCCATTTGAAAAAGCAAAACGACATGAAACATAAATTTATAGCAATAAATACAAGTGATATCAGTATTTTCCACCACCTGCTCCTCTTAATGGATCCATGTTAAAGGATAAGAGACTTGTTCTTTTTAGCGAAAACAATAAATTGCCAGGGAATTGGTGGTACATTTTCACATAATCAAATGAGTGTTGCTTATTTTATATATTTGTGGAACTGGTGATGGCTTTGTTTGGTGTACTTAAATGGTTCATATTCATCATAATGTTGGTTTGCATTTCTCTAAGCACTTTAATGTTGACCAGTGTGTTGCATTTGCAGGGTGAAGGTATTGGGTCATTATCTGATATCGATGATCTTTCAAGTACTTTTTCAAAGGTCAGTTTTTTCTCTCTTTAATTACATTTTTTGGCATGTGTCAACAAGCTTGCATTTTATATTGGTTATTATTGTGCTACTGCTTTTAGATTCAATTTTGTGTGAAGTCCTTTCAGGTTTAGTTTGGATTACATCCTTTTATGCTTCATAGCTTCTGAAATCTCAACTTAAGAGACAAATTTAGAAACCCCAAAAGAAACAATGGATATGTCTAGATATTTAGTTTTAGATAGACGAGCAGAAGTCTGGGGTTATCACCACGTTTAGTTTCAAAATATCTGAATAACCTAATAGATAGAGTGATTTTTTTGGTATTAGCCTCGTTACAATTTAATACCCTCCTTACAATTTAACACTTACAGTACCTTGAAATACGGTCCATTTGGATGTCTACAAAATCTTCATTTAACTACCCTGGTTCCTGGTGCAAGATGGGATCCCCCCCCCCCCCCCCCCAAAACAATTTCTTTGTTCTTTTTGTGGGAGGGTACTGAATGTACTGCCTAGTCCACTCTGGCATATCTAAGTTTATGTCTTGATTTCCGTCTTCACAAATTATGGTCTCCCTTAGATTTTGTGAATGGAGACATATGGTAGCAAACAAATACAAATAATTGGTTCGTAATCTGATTCCATATTGTACTCATTTTTGTTCTTTCACTTAACAAATGCGGTAGTGATAAACTATTCAAGTCATCCAGAATATATTCGAATATAACGCATACATCCGAATTCTATGTATGCTTAAAGCATATCCAAATATTATCTGATATATTGTTTTTATTTGAATATTAGACATATGACAATGGGCCTAACATGCTTTGATCTTTAACTTATTTTGGTCATATTCATTAATGTCCGACTAGTATCCACTGCTATCTGTATTCAATTTGAATTTGAACTAACCAAATGTTTATATTGAATTTAGTTTTTGAACAAAATCCATTTACACGTACTCTTTATGTGATGACTGGAAATATTCTTTAACAACAATAACAACTGAAATACGCTTAGAGGGGTGGCGAATAGGTGTACTAGCTAATCTAATGACAAATGATGTGGAATTAAAACTCAATTGCAACACACTATGTGTAACGAAAGAGTGTAGCCGAATTTCCGGTGAAGGGCTTTAGACTATCTCCTCAAGATTCCTCTAAATTAAGAGTTGAGGTGCTATATGAAGCTCTCTTGGTTCAACACAAGTCTGGGCACACAACCAATGCCAAGCATGTATGTGATATGAACAATTTAAACAATGCAAGATATAAGAGAGAGAGTTAAGAGATAGTGGATCAAACGCAAACAACAAGATATGTTTCGTGGTTCGAGCCACTGCTCTACGTCCGCCGCCTTCATACAGAAAGATTTTCATTATGTCCACACAGACCTTCCATAAAGGGACTCCACTGAGGAATTACAACTCTACACTTGGAGTACACTACTCCTCTCTCAAACACAATCACCTCTACACAAGAGGGATAGACACAAAGCCAAAACACAATCACCTCTACACAAAAGGGATAGACACAAAGCCAAATCTCAACTACAATCACCTCTACACAAGAGGGATAGGCACAAAGCCAAAGTAAAGAAAAGATTACAATCTTGGTGATCCAATGATCACAAATAACACTTGGTAATCACAATAGACCACAAACAATTTTCCTAATAAAAACAAGATTCTATAGATAGGATTAGAGATAGCTCAAGTGTGAGAAAACAAAGCGTTTGAAAATGAAAATAACAAAGAAAAATACTTGAGAAAAATACTAAATATATTTGTAAAGAAAGCTCAAAACCAATTTCCCAAATACTCTTTTTTCTTTAATTTTTCCAACACTTTAAAAATAAATAAAAGATAAACTTTTAGGCACAAAAACTCTTTTTAAACTTGTTGCAAACCACTAAGAAAGATAGGCAGAATAGCTCTCAAAAATCTTAATGATCAAGAGATCACAAACGCTTTCTTTGTAACTCTCTTACAAAAATCCTATAGAGTAAAATGTAAACTTGAAGTTCAAGGATATAAGAGAGTGAAAATCAGAAAGAGAAATTTTAAGAACAGAAAAACTCAAATAAATTTTGAAAATAAGAATACAAAAGTAAACTTGAAACTTTTTCTCTTTGAAAGCAAAAACTAGATTTTCAATAGAATTTGTTGTTGTGAAATATTCAATCCCAATGACCCTTTATATAGGTTTTAGAAAAATATTTTTAGAATAGTTTTATCAGGTCTAAAGAGAAAGAAATTGACTCTAAAAATTCAACTTTTCTCGTTTTAAAAGAAACATGTTTTAAAACGGTTTTTAAAGGAGCTAGCCGTTACTGTCAATCTGGTAGTATGTTGGTCAATTTTGAGCACAATTTTCAGGCCTATAACGTCAGAATTTAGAAATAAGTATATAGGAATAATTTGTAAATATTTAAGTCTTCTTTCTAATGCAACTTAAATCAACTCAATATTATTTCGGAGTAGAAAGTTATCAATAAAATACTGAAAGGTGTCAAATCAAAAACTGCAAACTGTTTTCAGAATAAAAACAGACTTCAACTCAATATTTGACATTTTTAACATTTGAATCAGAAAGTGATTATTGAATAAGAAATGTAGCCCTGAACGTTATCTTAGAAATGCAATTTAAATCATGTTGATTGAATATAAGAATAAAAAGTTATGATAAGAAATCTATAAGGGTGACGAGCAGATCAGCAGAACGGTCGGCCGCCCGGTCGACCGAGAAAACCCGATATATGTGTACTTGAAATCCAAAACCGGTTAAACCGAAAACCAAGCGTATTGAACTTGTGTGTGTAAACTTGAGCATATCAACACTAGTCTATCTTACACAAGATCTAAACACAAACTAAAACTAAATAAACCGAAGTCTTCTTGTAGAACTCTTTCTCCAAGCTGACTCGATCTAAAAACGATCCAAAGAGTTTGACTCCATCCGAGTGCTAGATGTGATCTTAACGCGCGAGCTCTTGAATCTACATGTGTTAGCTCCAAAACTCCTTTATTGAAGCTAAGCACCTATTAAGATCTTGATAGAAAAACTGAAACTATATAAACACAAGATCATTAGTACTATAACTACATGAGTTAATCATCATCAAAACTAGAGTGATGGGCCTTTGGGCCAACAACAACACAAAAGGAGGTCGAGGCCTTGCACTCCCATTATGTTGTGGTTCTTTTCATGTAATTTAATTTAGTTAGGGGTGATTTTGTGCACTAAAACAAATACAGATATGATAACCCAGTTTGTAACTTCATGACTGTACCTTCTGTTGGGCGTTCTACATCCCATGATCATTGATCTTGGGGTGTCCAGTCTCATTTGGTGAGGTCATCATGGATCTTTCAAGTGGAAACAAAGTGGATCATAAATCAGGTTTCATCTTGATTTTCGATTATTAATTATCAATTGCATCTTGAATTAGGATCTCCTTAATGAATCAATAAATCATCATATCAGCATCAAGACTTACAGTCAAATATTTAAGTGATAATATTTCTTGCTTCGTTAAACGGTTCGTCAATCTTCTGACCTTCTTAATTTGGTTTCTCATTGATCTAACCTATGACGTTCATACGGACAACGGGTCTACGCATAAGCTATCTTTCCACAATTTCCAAATTTCATGCTTTTCTCATATCGTTTTTATTATTGTTGGACTTCTTGGATGGTGGGATCATTGGCTTGTCATATGCTAATACTTGCTTGCAATTTGCCACGGGGATCTTGAAGCTCCAATGCAAAACTGTCAGCAGAATTATCATCTAATTCAGAAGTTTGAAAAACCAAAATTTAAATTTCAGAACCATTAAGGGCTATAGCACTATGTACTTTTGTCGATGGAGGGCCAGCAGACTTGCCAAAATGATCTGCTGAATCTATATTTGGGCAAAATTTAGAGCAAGAGAAATAGGACTTGGTTGATAACTGGAGGGGTTAACCAGTAATAGAATAATAAGAACAAGGAAGATATGCAAACCTTGACCTCCCTTCTTATTCAACGGCTAAGTAAATACATAGCTAGCTACTGTATAATGCATTATGCATCTGTTTTTTTCTTATTTTTTGGATTGCCTTATCAACCGTAGTAAGCTGCAAAAGTTTTAAAGAGCTCATGTTTTGAGGTGGCACTGGATGTTTTAAGTTTTAACCATGACATATGATCATTCATAGCACTCCACCTTATTATGACCATGGTTTAAAATCTGGGAATTGGTATTGGTACCAGTCAATGGTTTTTAGTGTCAATATTGTCAATATCAGCTATCAATATAGGCCACATTGGCCAGTCAGCGATATCGGCTAATAAATATTATAGGGTTAATATCATATCAAATACCCCAAGACCCAATATGATCTTGCCAATGTATATTGGAATCGCCCAATATATGAAACTGAGATCTGGATGTTCATTATTAAACTTAGGTCTAGGTTTTATAGTTTTTGTAAACGCTGACTAAGCTTTTCAGGTTCTTCTTATACACTCGTATTGCAATTGCCCAACATCGATGCTAACTCATGAATGGTTGACACAAGATTGAGGATTTAATTGCAGAATATTACTAGAACTTTTTTTGTGTACCTTGATTCATGTTGTGTTGTCTGTTAATGTAAATTTTCCCAGAGAACGTGCCAAAAAGACATTTAGCCAACTTGAGAAGCTGGTAGCCTTTAATCTATTGAACCATTTTCTTCTATTTTCTTTGTGTTGTATTATATAATGAGTTGATTGTGGTCCTTATGTAGAACTTTTTCTTAATATCGACCATCAACACAATGCTTCTTTTCCTGCCATTTTTCTGTTCGGATGATAAGCATATGGGAAACTTAGGTAATAATTCATTTTGATAAACAAGATATTTCTGGGAAAAAGGCTAATCAAATGATGAACATAGGGGAAACTTAGGCCATAATAAATCAGATACTTCGCGCGGGGGGCGGGGGGTGGGGGTGGGGGGGAGCTAAACATTGAAATCCTCTTCTGAAATAGCAGCCCACATAACATGCTTTAAAGAAACCATGAGAAAGATAAATTGTAAACATTTCATGCATAGTATAAGCATTTACACATAGTTGAGTTATCCCTTTTATATAATATTTCTGCATCCCTTATGAAGCCATTCTCATACATTAGTAGGTTAATACAATCAAGATTCTTGTAAGACCTATCTGAACTCTGGCTGCGAGTTATATATCACTATTTTGCTGCTACTTTCCTATTTTGAATTGTTCTCTCTGCATTTTGGTTTCACCTCTTGACATTTATATTCCTTATTCCTCTCAGCTAAACAGAACTGTTAGTGAACCACGGAGCACAAGAAATATTCGTGGTAGAGGGTATTTTTCTAGAGAAAGTGAGTATTCCTCTCATCTCTCACAGCTCATGATTAACTAAACTTCGTTACTGGAAAAAAGAAAATAGAACAAAAAGTTTTGGGCATGCTTTATTAAAATGCTACTCCGAAGTTTTAGACTCATTTAGGTAACTATTCATGCTAATGATCACATCCACTCTCTTCCAGTTTTTGTATACACTGAAATGGTTTCTTGGATATAGATTTGGATCCATACAGTAGTGTCAACCTACTGCTTTGATGAATATGTTAAATTGACATGGGTCCGTAAATTACAAAGCCACACTGTTTATCATGTTGTGTGTGATTTGAAAGACATTGAAGTTTCGGTTTTTTGGGTGATATTTACCATGGATCTCACTCCGTCTTTTCATTAACTATACACGAACAGACCAACCACCACCACCACCTCAACCCACCCTTATCCCAGATACATATACCAACCAACCAAAGGAAAAAACACCCCACGCACTGACACATCCAACCATCGTGGGGTTCAGCTCATCTTCTGTTGTATTCATTTTATTGCTATAGATTAATTTAATTGTTAATCCTTTCCTATTTAAACAACCTGCTACAGATTTTGCACTGAAACTGGTTTAAGAATATGTTATGCAGCGTAACTATTTTGTTAATGCTACTTCTTAATTTATAGGGAAATCTATGATAGGAGAAATATTACTGTTTTTCTTCCATTCAACTGAGTCTTGTTTTTCTACTTGCTTGGTTGGCTTGAAAATTCAGCTTCTTGAATATCTCACAAGGAAAGCAATATGTTAGTGCTTGGGTTAATTTACTGACATAAGAGATTTGAGAATCTATTTGAAAACTGACATGGAGAAATAAATTTTTTTCTCTTGTTTTTCCCTTCTTTTTTCAATTGAATAGGAAAGTGTTGTTTTCCTGTTGGTTGGTGATGTAGAACAGGAATGGAGAAGAAGAGGGAAGAAATTAGGGATTCAGAGGAAGAAAGAAGAGGATAAAGATTTGGATTTTGGCTTCAACACCAAAGAGAACTCTCCTCGACTCATGGAGAAATAATTTTTTTTCCTCTTGTTTTTTCCCTTCTTTTTTCAATTGAATAGGAAAGTGTTGTTTTCCTGTTGGTTGGTGATGTAGAACAGGAATGGAGAAGAAGAGGGAAGAAATTAGGGATTCAGAGTAAGAAAGAAGAGGATAAAGATTTCGATTTTGGCTTCAACACCAAAGAGAACTCTCCTCGACTCATGGAGAAATAATTTTTTTCCTCTTGATTTTTCCCTTCTTTTTTCAATTGAATAGGAAAGTGTTGTTTTCCTGTTAGTTGGTGATGTTGAACAGGAATGGAGAAGAAGAGGGAAGAACTTAGGGATTCAGAGGAAGAAAGAAGAGGATAAAGATTTGGATTTTGGCTTAACACCAAAGAGAACTCTCTCCGACTCTGCATATCACCATGCAAAGATTCAATCACAAAGCAAATATTTGCAATGTAAACTTTAATTTTTTTTTTTAATCAACTGAACTCCCAAACAACTGCAAGTATTGGCCTTATATAGATCTCATACAAAAGCCAACTCCCATCATAACTAATATGGTACTAAACAAAAAAGGGAAAAGCCTAGCCTAAAATAAAGGGAAAATAGCCTAACAAATAAAAGAGCCTACTAATTCCTATCAATTCTCCCCGGTTTGAAAAATTTGCCACTAGCGAATGGCGGGGGCGTGGATGATGAAATTGAACTGGGAAGGACTGCACAAACGAGTCGGGTCCTTGATGCTGAACACCGGGGTGGTCTCAAAATCATGGGGAATATCGAGTTCGTAGGTGCTAAAACCAAACCTCCTCTAAACCTTGTATGGATCCCTGTGTCGAATATGGAGCTTTTTCAAAGTTCCCGTGAGGACCTCTTTGGGTGCACTTTGTAGGTTCTGAAATACTTTTAATTTCTGCTTCAATAAGTATACCCAAACTCTCCTGGAGAAATCATCTATGAATTTAACATAATATCTAGCACCTCTGATGGATGCAACTGGCGAAGGTCCCACACATCCGTATGTATAAGATCTAGCAAGCCCTTATCTTGTGCTGTGATGTAAAGAAAATTACTCTACATTGTCTACCCATGATGCAAAATTTACAAAGATCAAGTTTGCAATATTTGATACCTGGTAGAGCACTCTTTTTGTATAGGACTTGAAGCCTTCGCTCGCTCATGTGTCCAAGACGCATGTGCCAAAGGCTTATAGTATCCTCCTTCTCTGTTGCTGCTAAAGCATTACCAATAATAATGTTTCCTGTCATCTTGTACAAGTTTGCAGTCCGTTCTCCTTTGAGAATCGTCATGGAGCCCTTGGTAACTCTTATACCTCCATCTGCACCTGAAAACTTGCACCTTGAGCTTCCAAAGCTCCCAACGAGAGAATACTCTTCCTTAAGTCTGGAACGTGATGTACGTTCATAAGGGTTCGAACCTATTCATCAAACATCCTCATACAGATGTTGCCAATGCCAACTGTTTGCACACGGTGTTGTTAATCATCATGACAGAGCCTACATCATAGGGCTTGTAAGTACTGAGCCATTCCCTTTTTGGACACATCTGATGTGTGCACTCCGAGTTAAGTAACCAAACATCTGAGTATTTTTTCTTTCCTGATTTTGCCGCCATGACATCACATGGATTCTCATATGCTTTTTCGACAACACCTGCTTGATTTGACTTTCCACTGGTGCTAGTCGTATCAGAATCCTTGTCGCCTTTCTTCTTCAGCATCTCCTTGTATTCATACAATTTTTCTTGATGTGTCCTGATTTTTTGCAAAAATAGCAAGAAAAACTGCTAGAACCTTCTGGATCCCTTTTGGTCCCCTACTTTGTGATCTCCCCCTCTGGCCGTTGACAGCCAGTCCTGAGGCTCCTTTGTAGAATCTGTCTTTTTCATTAGCTCGTTATTCTGGGGCATCTGTCTGACATCTTTTAACTCTAAGGTCTCCTTACCATACATGATGGTGATCGCTAAGTGGTCATAACTTGATAGAAGAAAAGAGAGTAACAGAAAAGTTGTCTTCTTCCTCTAGCTTAACCTCCAGAGTCAACAAGTTGCTTAAAATCCTATTAAAAGCATTAAGATGTAGAATAGGCATACCTTCTTTCATTCGAAAGTTATATAACTGCTTCTTCATGAAGAGCTTGTTGGACAAACTCTTTGTCATGTAAAGGCTTTTCAGCGTACACCAAAGACCAGCAGTGTCTCCTCGTTCATGACATTGTACAAGACCTCGTCTGATAGCATAGTATGATCGTCACCTTTGCGCTAAAGTCGATGTTGTTGGGATTTATGCGAACAATTAGTTTTACATAGGCTAGACATGGGGAAGGTCTTGGGTGTATAAGGATTTGGGCTACTTCACCTAGTAGACTAGTCTTTTGGGATAGTGCCCCAAGTCTTTACAAATAGTATCAGAGTCATGCCCCGAACTTAGTCGTGGTGTGGGTACTGCTCGATCACCTCAGGGTGCAAAAGTCGTGGTATAACCCTATAAAGCTAGTTGAGCTATCGAGGTTGGCAGGAGTTCTCCTGCTTCACGTAAGGCGTGCGTCATCAACGCGGTGAAGAGGAGTTAAAGGCTGCAATCCTGCTTCACGTAAGGCATGCACTTACCAACACAGTGAAGAGGATCCCGATGGAGCATACGTCTTCTTGGTGTGAAGATGGTCTTTCAGGTGTGAAGATAAGCTTACAGCGTGACTCTTTGATCGAGAGGAGAATTGTTGGGATTTATGCGAACAAATTGTTGGGAGTTTCTTGCGCCTCACAACGTAAGATTAGATTATCAAATTCGATATTGTAGTCTTGAAATGACTTGCTACTTTGGCGAAAGTTGTGCAGTTTATCTAAGAGGCGATGTTTATAAGAATCAAGAAGATATTTTTCTTTAAGTTTCTGTTTTATTTCTCTCAAAACTCTATGGAAGCCCACGCCTCGGTAAACCTAATCAAAGTAGTAATTTAGATTTGCCATCCAATCACTAAAAAATTTTGGGTCAAGAATACCATCATGGGAGGATCTATCTTAATCCTACAGATTATGTCATCTTCACCATCCGTACGTTTATTAATGTTCTCTCTCCTATCTCGGGTGTCATTCCTAGAGCTCTCATATTTTTTTTGTTTTCTAACCCTTATACTCTAAGCTTAAAATTTTGACTAGGTTTTAAATTTTGAAGCTCTTTAAGGATTAGATTTAGTTTGGACTTCATATGTAGATGATTAGGGGAATATGGTCTGCCACTACGAAGGAATATGTACTATCGACAAATGTAAATGCAATACATGCAATCACACGGATGCAAAACAATCCCTTAAGTGTCATTAAATGTGTGCACTATATAATCAAAAGAAATTTTTTTTTAATGACTTCTAAAATGACTGTGCAGAAATGATTTATAAAAGTGAATATGCAACAGGAAGCAATATAGGCAGTTAACAGCAGCCAATATAACTCAAATCACCACAGATACACAAGAGATGTGCAAAATATGATAATAGTGGTAGGTGAGTTTAGAATGTATCTAAAAATGCTTGAGAAAGCACCGATACCAAGAAGTGACTCCAAATAAGGGCTTGTAGAGGCCGGATTTGCTGCTTAAAAGCTGTGAAATCTTCCCAGTGGCTCTGGGACTCAGTTATGAATCAAATGTTTCAGACGAAACTCGAATCGGACTTCGAACGGGCCTGAAACGGACTTTGGAACATTGTTGTGTTGCTGAAGAAACAGTGCGGCTCAGAAATGAGCCGATGACATCAGCACGACTCGGATGACGTTAGAGGTGGCTCGATGACGTCAGCTTCGGCTCGATGACGTCAGCACGTCGGCGGCTCGGCCTCGGCCTCGGCTTAGTCTGAGCTGATGATGTCACCTTCGAAGTTGCTGATGTCAGCAACGACTTGGCTGGTCGGATTTGGCGGCGAAGCGGGTTGGGCCATTCGCGGGTTTGATAACTTAAATCCAATACTGAATTGGATTCAGGTTTTAGAATTAAACCCACAACTTGTTCACTACATCCTTTTTCACCCAAGAACTAGGGATTTTTAAACCCTGGCGGCGACGTTGGAGCTCCGACAGCGACGGTAGTTCTTCAGTGAAGACGAGGGGAGTGGGGGCAGCGGATCAAGTCAGCGAAATCATCGGCGAGGGGACTTTGTCGAAGGCGACAGTGGAGGGGGAGACTTGACCCGAATATCTTCGGCGGCGATTGTCTTCGGTGGCGCATTATGTCTGCGAGGGGACTTCGGCGATCTGTCTACGGTGGCGAGGAGCTCGAGATCTAGCGACGATGAGCTTCGACATTAAGGGCGAGGCGGGGAGATGGTGCAGCGAAAGTCGGAGATGGTTCAGCGGAAGTCAGAGATGGCGGCGGCGAGGACGAGAGACGTGGCGAAGAGACAATGGGCGGGCGTCGCGTCGGGAAAGTCGGGAGTGGGTTAGCTTTGGGGGGACTTTGGGAGGAAGACGATGAACAATCATCTTTTTTTATTTTTTTTCCTTTTTTTTCTTTTTGCTTTTTTTTCTTTTTTTATCTGAATTAGGGCTTCGGATTTTTTTTGAAACTAGAGAAGAGAAATAAATGGGGGAAGATCTAGGGTTTTGAAAATTTGTGATGGAGGCTTTTTTTTTTGTGGAGAAAGAAAGAAAATCATGATTTTAGCTCTGATATCAATTTGATGTAGAACAGGAATGGAGAAGAAGAAGAGGGAAGAAATTAGAGTTTTAGAGGAAGAAAGAAGAGAATAAAGATTTGGATTTTATTTCAACACCAAGGAGATTTCTCTCTCACTCTGCACATCACCATGCAAAGATTCGATCACAAAGCAAATATGTTCAATGCAAACTTTAAATTTTTCTAAATCAACTGATCTCCCAGACAAACGCAAGTCTTGGACTTATATAGGCTTTATACAAAAGCCAACTTTCATCATAACTAATATGAGACTAAACAAAAAAAGGGGAAAAGGAGCCGAGCCTAAACTAAAAGGGGAAAAAAAAAAAAGCCTAACAAAGAGCCAACTAATTCTTATCAGTTGGTTTGGAAGAAATTCCTCTGCTTGAGAAACTAACATAGCGGCTTTTATTGCATGGGAAATTTTATGTTTTAGATTTTTTACTGATTCTATTGAGATATTTAAAACAGCTAATTTTCTAACGGAATACCATTCTACATACTCATCTATGTATTTGGCTCTAATTTCTTTCATGTAAATGGTATATAAAGAACCTTTTTGGTTCACTCTTCCAGGCTCTTTCACTACAGACTGGGCACAAGACCCGGAGTTCTCAAATTGGCTTGATCAGCGCATATTAGATGCTGAAAACGCCCATGACACTAAGCGGTGGTCATCCCAGCCATACCCTTTTTCACCAGCGTCAAAACCGTTGCACAGAACCTCTTCATACCCTCAACAACCATATTCTCATCAACAGCAAAGCGTCTCCACTGAACCTGTCGCCATCCTCAAATCCTCTTTCCCTTCCTACCCTCCACAGGTTATACCCCCAGTTAAATTCTCTGCTTCAGACCTCTCCCAGGTTTCTCTACAGCATTTTGCATCTGGACTGCCACATGGGCTCCAGTTTGTGGGTGGAAATATGGTTCAGTTTGGCCCTCCAGGCCTTTCCATCAATACTCATCAACCAAGTCCGAATAATTGGCCGAACCAAGCTGGTCTACTTCCAGGATTACACAACCCCAATGGGTCAATGCATCATAGGTTACATCAAGTCCAGCCATCTGCACCTCATTTCTCAAACATGCAGTCTCAGCTGTATGCTCCTCACCCTCCTCCAATGCTTGGTATGGATGAATTGAGAGACCCAAAGATGAGGCCATTGCAGAGAGGAAGACAGAACACTAGATTTCCCTGGCACGGTTCTGATGACCCTGGGTGGCCGCAGTTTCGATCAAAGTACATGTCTGCTGAGGAGATTGACAGTATCCTGAGAATCCAGCATGCTGCAACCCATAGCAATGACCCCTATGTGGATGACTACTATCACCAAGCGTGTCTGGCAAAGAAATCTTCCAATTCAAACTCAAGGCCAAGGCACCATTTCTGCCCTACTTCTATCCGGGACATGCCTTCTCATACCAAGGCCAACTCTGAGCCTCATGCTTTCCTTGAAGTTGATGCACTTGGTCGGATTCCCTTTTCTTCGATTCGCCGACCACGTCCTCTGCTTGAAGTTGACCAACCTGCCAATTCTGGTGATGAAATTCTAAACCAAAAATCTGCTATCAAGCCTCTCGAGCAGGAACCCATGTTAGCAACAAAGGTCTCCATTGAGGATGGTGTTTGCCTTCTTCTTGATGTCGACGACATTGATCGGTTGTTACAGTTTGGTGAGCCACAGGATGGTGGGGCCCATTTGAGGCGGCGGAGAAAGGGCCTCTTGGAAGGGTTAGCAGCATCCCTTCAGCTAGTTGATCCACTCAGTCCTGGCATAGCACCAAGTGACGATCTCATGTTTCTTCGCATTGTTTCTCTTCCTAAAGGGCGAAAGCTTCTCTCGCGTTACCTTAAAGTTCTTTACCCTTGTGATGACTTGGCTCGAATTGTTTCCATGGCTGTATTCCGCCACCTGAGGTTTTTATTCGGCGAGATGCCACTGGATTCCATTGCAGCCAAAACAACTACAGATCTGTTGATTACTGTTGCTTCAATTGTCCGTGGAATGGATTTGAGTGCTCTTAGTGCCTGCCTTGCTGCTGTTGTGTGCTCATCTGAGCAGCCAGCCCTCCGTCCAATTGGAAGTTCAGCCGGTGATGGTGCCTCTATTGTTGTTAAATCTGTTCTCGAGCGAGCAACAGAACTTCTGACTGACCGGCATGCTGCAACTAACAATATCATTCGGAATTTGTGGCAGGAATCATTCAATGCCTTCTTTGTGTTGCTCACAAAGTATTGCATTAGCAAATATGAGAGTATAATGGAGTCATTGGTGTCGCGAGCACCGAATGCTGCTCCTGTTATTGGTCCGGAGGTTGCCAGGGCTATAGGCCAGGAGATGCCAGTGGATCTGCTAAGGGCTAGTTTGCCTCACACTGATGAGAACCAGCGAAAGCTTTTGCTCGAGTTTGCCCAGAGATCAGTGCCAGTTACTGGTTTCACTGCGAATGGGAGCAGCACTGGATCGGCTACTTCTGAATCAGTCCGTAGTTAAATGTCATCTCAAAAGGAGATCAACAGAGTGCAGTATGGGTACTTTTGTTTAATCCCACTGTCACCGGGTGAAGTACAGGTCAGGTTGACTGTGCCTATTCTTATCCTTTTTGCAGGCTTAAATTTTTCCCTTCGCATGGACCTTTGGCTCCTGCCAAAATATGCATCTTTTTAGGTTTTAGTGGAGTTTTTGCCTCGAAGTTCTCTTCTTGGGGAGCCTAGTTTTTATTGCTCTGAAATGGAACTCTGGGTAGAAATTGTACAGGTTCGGGTTACTGGAAGCTTTCTTTATCCGATGTTTTTGCCGAGGATAGGGGAGTTGGGCGTTGCTCTTTGGTTTTTGAGAAGAGTTGGTGTCTGTGTGCATGGGACCTGTGGTTGTCAAATGAACTTAGCATCTCATTTGTTTGTTTGTTTTCTCCTTTAATTCTACGGATTCAAGTATATGTTTTGATTGCCTGTAAAAACTGAAAATGGTCGCAATGCTCATCAAATCACTATGTGATGTTTACATATTCACTTGCATTAATAGCTGTTGCAACTTACAACTCTGATGGCGTTCTGTTCTGTTTACTTTCTAGTTTTGGTTGAGAACTTATGAGATGTTGGGGTTCTGCTGTCATCTGCTCCTTTTTTACCATATATAATTGTGGTGTTACTTTGAGAAAGTACTCTCTTAGAGTTGTTGAATCTTCTTGTGTATTGACTTGTTTTCCGTGCCAATTACCTTCAAGTTCTTGGTCTTCATTTGCTTCCATCTCTCAACAGCAAGTTTAATTAATAGATCATACAATATTTTTAGTTTTGGAGTCTGGGTCCAATGCAGTTGAGATTGGCTCAGAATCACAAGCAAGTTGACCTCATTCAGAGAATACAAATTTGTAGTTTACTTGCCTTTTCTTGCAAATTAATAAAGTTTTAGAATGCCAAGGTGGTGTATATTCACAGTCACTGCATGACGAAGGGCAATGCTAAGCAAGCATAGTACTGATATAATAAACATCACTAATTATCAATACAAGGTATGTGATGTGTTCACAATGACTGATATTAGTAGCTAATGCACGTACTTCTGAGTAGTTTTTGAAATTGTTGGAACATAGTTTTGGGAGTCATGTTCTTTTTTGGAAAAAGCTTCATACTGTTGTAGTTTTTGAAAATTTTAGTAAAACAGACCCAAAGTATTTTTACACTCCACAATTTGTTAACGTATGCAAGCTCTATTTGGAATTTGGCATAAAGAAAAGGGAACTTGAAAGATTAAAAAAGCTCATTTCTGCTTTATATTTTGTGTCCTTTTAGGGAATATTTAGTGTTCTTTTTAGGGGTGTGGTTCCTTTGCATAGAGGTTATGATCACATGATGGAACCTATTCAAAAACTTTTTCCTTCATCAAGTCTCTCCTCAAGGGACTCAAAATGTTGTTTCTTTGATCATATCTTCATGTACGCCAGCATGCATGCATGTACTTGAGAACTAGGTAAATTAGAATAATATTATTTGTACTATTTTTTAATATTATATTATACTACTATTTTATGAATTGTGATTAATTGTTAGTGTGACTCATAATTTATAGAATAATAATATAATATAATATAAAAAAAAGGTAATATAGATAGCGTTACTTGGTAAATTATGATGTGATCTATGCTGCCATTGCTCCATAGGAGAGCCAGATTTGTTTATGGAGACTTCAAGGCCTCTCCTTGCATTCATTGCACAAAATGTACTTGTATCTTGTGAGATCCTGGAGAAAAGTTAATACTTCACACAAATTCGTCTTCAGTGGATGTGAAGCCAGTGAAGACTTGGAACACATTTGGTTATATTAGAAGCGTGATGTGTGTAGCTGCTATTGTTCATAAAAATTCCCCGACTTGATTTTGATGTGTGGAACTTGTGGAGATGAAAACGATTAGCGGATACTAGTGTTGTAAGTCTACATTTGGTTATATTAGAAGCGTGATGTGTGTAATAATGTGAGACAAAGTTATATTAGAAAATATTTGCTCTAATGTCTTCTTATTAAGGAAATTGACATCCACTTGGTAATGAGGGGCCTTAGCTGGTGTAGTGTTGTGAAGTCAAGGAGAAGACTTGTTTTTTTTAGCATTATCTCAACCTAACATGCATCTAATCATATTATTCTGATGATGTGTTTTGTATGAAATTACAATGTCTTGAAAGCTTGTTGGTGAGACCCAAGAAAATACCCATGGAAGTATGTAACATGCCAATTGGAGAGGGGAATATTCATGAATATGAGATCATTTCCACACCCATGAAAATACAACCATTTCTTCCTTACATGTGCGCCCACCCACTTCTCTTTCATCCTAATTTTTTTTACTATTTTGTTTATAAGTAAAGAGATGTCAGTCAAGATTATGAGAGTTACAATTTTTTTTAAGTTAAAAGGTAAAAAGTCCACCCTGCTTGGTTAATGAGAAGATAATGAAACTACACGCAAAGTATGTTCACCATGCCACAAACAACAGGGCATAACAAAATACAAACATAGAGCATCCTTATAAGAAAGTACACAGACAGAAACATACATGTCCACCAAGGCCAAACACGGTCAGACATAACAAAGGATAAACCTGGCGCATCCCCACAAAGAAATGAAATCACATCCATACAAGCTAAAATAAGCAACTCAATACAGATTTATCATGTCTCAGAGCCACATATTGTCAAGATCTATCTCGAAAGTAGGCATTCCTAGCAAGCCCGTTCTGAAAGAGGGGGTCCAGGTGAATTTTTTCTGGACTCCCAGTGTACCTGCCTAAGAGAAAATAAAAATAAAATTTTGGTGAATAATATGTGAATAGTCTATGCCCCCATTCCAAAGTAACGATAGCTCCTATCAAGTCTAATATGGAGTAACAATTTGAATGGTCCACCATGGATCTTCCGAACTGATAAATTAAATCGAGAAAAGTTCAGTGGAGACATTCATGGATTTTATTCAATTTTGGCTCGCACTTAATTTATCGTAATAAAATAACAAAGTAAGGTCAAAAATCACTTGTTCTCGTGTGAGTGTGATGCTTAGGGCTTCTGTTTAGCTGGAGTAAGTAACTCCATTGGTCTTAATTATATGATTATGTCTTTTTTTTTTATCCTTGAACCAAGAAGTTGTTTATAATTAAAGTGTGGCAGATGTGATGCCGGAGATACATACAGCTAAGAGATTGATGCCAAGTGTTATGATTCTTTTTTATTAGGATGATTAGTGAAGGAAATAATTACTTCCATCTAATTAGGGTGAGATGATAACCCCAAGTCCCAACAATCACATGGCCTTTCTTTGTAGATACCCAAGATGTCTGAATTTTGTTCTGTATTTTCTCTCTTTTTGTGAATATTATTTGCAAGCTATAGATATAGCCAATTTTTTTTAATACTCCACTCCTGAGGCCACTTTGCTTTCTTAATCAGTAATAATTGGTACTTGGAGAATAAAAAAATAATATTTAGAAAACTTGTTATTACAAGTCAAATAGAGTGCAAAATGCGTGAACATGCGCACAGTTTCTTTTCTTTGAGAGCAAGGACAAGAAAATTGAAAATTCCATTTCCAGTCACAAGTTTGTAATTTTGGTAGTGGATTTAGAAATTGGAACCTCGTAATATGTGTCAGATATCTCAAAAGTTAGTTTTTTGCAATTATTTTTTAAGTTACATCCACCAATATCAGCTGGGACTGAGGATCACTGGAGCAAATTCAGTGGTAGAGATGGCTAATAGTGCGGGTCGTCCCGCACCGCCCCGCCTATGCGACTCGTTTGAGTTATACAGGGCGGGTTGCGAGTCAACCCGAATTGACCTGTCCTGTTTAAACGGGACGAATCGGGTCGGGGAAAATTTTCCCCCATCTCTTCTCTCTCTCTCTTTTTTTGTTTTAAATGTCTTATATTATTATACATGTGAGACGAAAAAATTAGTTTCAGATCCCTATTTTATTTTTTAATTTTTTAGCCCTCACCAGCTCAAAAAATTGCTTATTGTGCTAAATTTGAAATTTTCAAAAATAAAATAATAATAAAATCAAGAGACCCCATTCATTCTCCGATTACTTGATTCGTCTCGTTTGGATTCGTTTCGAGACGGGTTCGCAACGGATTCGTTAGCTAACGGACGAATCAACCCGATTCGTTCCGTTAGCCATCCCTGTCCAGTGGGATGTCGGGGAGGAGACTTTTTTTGTATAGTTGTTTCTTTGTTTAGAGTTTATTTATTTTTTGTGAGAAATTATAGTAGAAAATGTGAGAAATTGTAGCAGTTCTTGTTCTATGGTGGAGAATGTAAGACAAACAAGCCCTTGTGCGTTCCAAATTCAAGTTTGGACTACCCGTGTCTGTTAATAGGGGTTCGAAACGAGCTGAGTTTGGCCCGGCCGGGCCTGGCCCAGTATCGGCGGGGCAAGGACCGGACCGGGCCAATCCCAGACCCACCCGCAAATAACGAGCGACACGGCCCGGCCCCCCTTCGGGGACTCAAGCATGGCTCACTAACCCGCTCGGGCTGGGCCGGGCTAGATCCAGGCCTGCCCGACCAGGTCAATTTTAAAATATTTTTAAAAATCCAAAAATTGAATTTTAAAATATATTTTTTAAAAAAATGTTTATAATCTCAAAAAATTCAATAAAATTTTAAAATAATCCAAAAAATTGACATAGTTGTTACAAGTTGTGAAATGCAAATGTAATTTTTTTCTCAATGATTTGAATAAATCTATACAAGTACAAATGAAGTATAAATTGATACAAACAAATGAAATATGCAGATCTTCATTTCTTCATGTATCTTCTGGAGAGTCTTTAATGACTTCTTCTACTGATTTATTTTGGCTTCTCATCTTCGCATCTACCCAATTCTTACCACAGATATTCATCTCGATGGTTTTTTTACAACAAGCGATTCCTCGCATCAGTCAACACTTGTCTATCTGTACTAAAAGTAGCTTTTGAAACTACTATAGAGGCAAGAGGGGTTAGTAAATCACGCGTCATGATGGAAAACACATGATATGTTGATTCCTCTGATTTTCACTAGACCAAAATATTAAAAATTTCAAATCCTGAGTCTGCATCAATCTCAAGAGTTATGGCACAAGTCGAATAATAATGAAGCTCATTTAAAACGCCCAACGGCTATATTCTTGAGCCAACATAGTCGTTGGGGGTTCTTTTGCTAAATGTTTTTCGAAAAATACCACCCAGAACCTCCCAATGGCTTAAATTTTAGTTGTTGGGTGAGTTGGTCCAGGCCCGGTTGGGCCGTGGGCCGGAATTTCCGCACCGAGGCACCCCCTAGATGGGGGCAGGCCCGGGTCGGACTCGTGCCAATCCGGTCCAAGTCCTTGAAACTTGAATTTAGATGTTGGGCAATGCTTGAATATAAAAGTACTATAATTACATGATAAAAAAAATTAATCTCAATGTAAGTAATATTGTATAATTTTAATTCTATTACTATTCTTAACGGTGCTAACGGACCAGAAACTTCGGGTGTACGCTATTATTTTTGTTTTCATGTTACAATTTTCCTTTTTCCACAATAGATGCTATCGTGCTATAGTCTGCTCTTTGAATTGAACCTGAGATTGATCTCCCAAATCTTGACCATTGAGCAAGGCCCCTAGTGTCAAAATCCTTTGTTGAAAACAAAGCCAAAAGCCAAAAGGCCTTGTGAAAAATCAGTGAGGAAAAATACATCAGAACTACTAAGTAACATCCTTTTAATTGAAAATGTACTTCTAAGTCTCACTATCAATCTCTCACAAGAATCAAAATTTAAATAAATAGGAGTGACAGTGTCAACCTTCTTAGAAACTATCACACAAGAATCTGAGCTTGTGTGAGACGGGTGGCCGGCCAAATTTGAACCGAAATGGGCCCAAAATGAGTTTCTTATTCAATTGCAAGGAAGTGGGCGGAAGTAAGGAAATAAGGAAGTATAATTGCTCACTTCCCTATCTATTCAAACACCGGAAAAGGAAACTAAGAAAACCTCTTTTCCTTTTATCTTCTCTCTTTTACACAACCATTTCCTCACTTTCAGAGTGCTACAGTTAATTTTGTGCTCATGTAAATCTCATTTGTAATAAATTATAGCACAAACAGTTAATTTTTTGACCATGTAAAACTCACTTGCATTCTAATTACAGTCTATTTTTATTTTTCTTAATTAATTTTTATTTTAATATTATTTTACGGTCAACTTTGTGGTCAACTTTTTCACTTCCATTTTCACATTACCATCCAAACACCAGAAAAGACAAAATATTTTCCAAACCACACTTCCCAACAACATCCAAACACCGGAAAACTTACTAACCAATTCTCAAGTTCCAAAGGGAATTATTACTACTTCCTCAATTCTTCACTTCCTCACTTCCACCCTTAACCAAACAGGCCCGTTACAACAACAACAACAACAACAACAAAAAAAAAAAAAAAATTGTTTGCGAGTGTGAGGATCCACCCTTCATTTTGCTTGATTGATCCTGACCGTTCATGGGAACAAACTGGGCAACTAAAATTACATGGGGCTGATGTTTTGCACGTGATAGTATCGTCAGCCAAAAGAAAAGGAAAAAAAAAAAACCATAACAGAATAAAATAAAAACAATTAACTAAATAATAAAAAAACCTGATCATTTATGCTTGGTAGTTTTTTACTGTAGAAATATCTCAGACATGAAAAGAAAATATTCAAATTGAAAAGAATTGGATTAATGATATCATTAATCTCAAGTTTTATGAAACGTAAAAAGGAAAAAAAATTGTTCTGCGCTCTTGAGTTTCATGTCAGGCTCTTCAGATGTTCGAGGTTTGTTTGAACTCTAGTCATACCTGTGACATTCTCATGCTTTTCCGAGATGCTGCCACTTTTTTTCTCTATTTGTTTTTTCTTTATTTTATTAACAAAAAAGTTACATTTTGTTCCTGTTTTAACTCTGAACTGTAGCACGGAAAGCTTAAAAAAGAGGTTGACAGCTTTGAACTCATTTATCCTGCGTTTCAGTCGGGCTCTTCTGTTTGTTGACTATCTCTTCAGTCACACTAAAAACTCCACACTCACGCTGTTTTGGGTCTAAAAAAGAGACAAAAAAAAGTTGCCAAAACAAAAAAAGACATGGAATTTCCTTTGTGTTACGTTAACAGTGCAATTGTCGTGCTCGCCATCTCTCGTGAATCTTGTTTTAATTGCAACGGCAATATATTGACAATAACAGAACTGTGTGTTTAATAAACTTTATTGTTTATGATCCTGAAAAGATTAATACAAAAATTTTATCTTTCAAATTCAAGAGAGAAAAGATAATTTCAAGATTTGATATTTGTGTTTATTGTTATTACTTGTCTTCTTTGTCTCCCTCCAAAAAAGTTTTATCTCCTTCCTTGTGTGGAGATTTGATTGAATCTTTCAATCAAATTGTGCCCTTGTTTTTTTTTTTTAATGTGAATTCCTGTGAGATACTCAACATCAAATCTGTTGAAACCCTCCTCAAAAACTCTGAAAATATCATTAAAGTTGTTGATATGGCGCTTTATTTCCGGTTCAACTTCATCACATATGAATCTAACTCATTAGAATATATTTTTTTTCCCAATTTACGATTGAATTAATGTAAGCATTTACCATTAAATATCCTATGTTATTTATTTATTATTTATTTATTTTCCTTATAAAGAAAGGCCCCCAAAAAAGAATATGAATCTTTAAAAAAGTAAATAAAAAATAAAACTCTGGCAAAAAAGAGGAAAAGAGAAAAAAGAAAGAAACAAAGAAGCGTGCCTAATTCAGAGGGAGAAAGTCTTCTCATACGAAGAACATGGAAGTCTTAAATCAGCCAGATCTTAGAATTTTTCCTCCGCCTCCTCTCTCTCTTCTTTCTCTCTCTACAAACTCGCTTCAAAAGGAACCCAACCCAAGACTCGGTCCAAAACCCCCCTCCCGATCCCCTCTCTCTCTGTCTTCTCTCTGCGTTTCAAAGTGCCAATTTTCTCACCAAGATTGCTTTTTGAAGCTGTTATCTTTCTCTTTGACGGTTTTTGAGGTGGGCTGCGATCGTTTTGAGCTCTTATCATCTGGGTCTCTTTAAATTTTGATTTTGGGTGGGGTTTGTTTCTGTCTTAGCATCATAACTTGTTTTTTTTCCCCTCCTTTTGGAGTGATAATGATCTGAGGTGTTTTCTGTTCCATTCATTTTGCCTCTTTCAGATGACTTTTGATTATTATTTTATATTTCCTCTCTCTTTCTGATAAGGGCGTTTAGACGGTTCTCGTTCCTCAGTTGGAGGTTTTATTGGATTTTTTTTTTTTTTTTTTTTGTTCTGCTGGTTTTGTTTTCTTCACGTTCTATATTGTTATACTCAATCTCTATTTTCTTTTATCTTTCATCAATTGCATGTAGCCTTTCAATATCTTCCTTTTTCAAATTGTAATAAGTTTCCCATTAAAAGATTGATTTTTTTTTTTTTAATGAAATGGTAACTCCTTTCTGTTATTTCTTTCATAGATCATCATTCATGTGAATGTTTGGTTTTTTAACTGAATTACGCTTTGCTTCTCTTTTCCTTTTATTTTTTTGATGAAAAACTGTTTAGCTTTTCCCATGCTATTTGTACTTCTCTAAACTTCATGCATGAGAATTTTTCTCAAATGGTGATTTTTAGTTTTCTTTTTCCAGTTGAAAATGCTTAATTTGTAAGGTTTGGTCATAATTTTAAGATGGGATGTTGGGTTTGCCTTTTAAGATTGCTTTTGCTTCTGCTATCTTTGAAAATTTCTCTTTTTGTCGCTCATTTTCCAAGTTTGTTTTTGGGTTTAACTTTAATTTTGTATTATGTTGTTTTTCAATTGTAGCTTGTTGGATGATTTAAGGCAAATTTAGGTATGATGGGTTGTTCATTTGCATTTTAGGAATTTCCTGTCTTGTCTTTTTGCGCTGATTGGAATCATCTAAGTCAAGAATTTAAAATACAAGTTATTGCTTTGTGCATTTTTTCGTATTCAATTCTATATGCATTCTGAAATTTGAAATTTGAATGTAGAATTATGTGCGTCTGGCTGCCGGTGATCATTTGTTGAATTAGAGGGCGGCCGGGTTGGTTCCTGTGGTTCAGGCAGGAATTCCCTATTCACATGCTACCTAATAGGAACAGAAGTCAGCCTCGGCTAGTAGACCTTGGCCATTTTCAGGTTTGCTTCATTGCGTCTTGTTAATTACTCATTGCAGCTATTAAAATCATGGATCTGCATGCATCTCTTAGAATTGTTTGAATGCATCTCAATTGTGATCATGCAATGTATGAGCTATTAGTCTATCCATATGAAATTTATTATCCACTAATTCCTTAGTCAAATGTTGTTGTCATTGTTCCATTATTATTATTATTGTTGTTGTTGTTATTATTATGAGGAAAGCCATGAAGGGAAATTTTTTCATGGAATTGAGATTTTTTTTTAAAAAAATTCAAACAGTTTTGGATTGCATAAGAAAATTTCTGGAGATGCATCATTGTGGGTTCCACTCAAGTATCTATACTCAAATAATTTAAGTTTTTACCCCATTATATTTCTGATTAATGAGAAACTATTGTCCGTATATGTGGAAACGATTCTCTATATTTTATAGTTTTTAGGACCCAAGCTCCTAAAAATCCCATTCTTTTCCTAGAAAAGAGGTTTTCTCAAGCAAAAACTATTTTGTTTGTGATTCATATTATATTGGTAAAAGAACTTTTAGGTATGTAGTGTCAATTTTAAGATTTAATATTTACATGATTCATGCATCAACATATGTAAAGTTTATATTGGTTTGTCTTTTTTTGTTCTATTATGTTTATTTTGTTTTTAAGGATCTGAAAGTTCTCTCTTTGTTAGGAATGGACTTCTCAGATTCAAGGAGGAAGCATCATTTTGTTGCCAAACTTGTCATGGCTGCTATTCTAACAGCCCTGTGCATAGTCATTTTAAAGCAATCCCCTGGTTTTAGCAGCACAAGTGTGGTAAATGTTTTAATTAATCTATCTAATGCAATTACTCTGTTGTTACTATCCCTAGCTGAGAAGGCTTATGCCAGAAAACCAGATAGAATTCCGTTTGTTTCATGCTGAATTCATCCCTTCTTTTTATGCTTTTATATTTGACATGGTTTCCTTTCATAATGGTGTACTGTCTCCGTCATAGATGTTAGATCTCATGTTATCAACAAACCCGTGTTGTAATTGGGACAGGATATGTGGTGCTATATAGGCATTGCAGATTATGTTCTGTTGCATCAATGGTGTCATCATGCTGAACTTCCCTAAGGTGCTATTTATTCTTGGGGGTGATGTATAAATGTATAACTGCACGATAAACTTGATATGTATCCCATCATAGTGCATTTCCTTCTTTTTGGAAATAGGCAAACCCATTTGATTCTTTCTCCAGTATTTCAACCCTGGCTCTTCCCTTTCTCCCGACTCTCTGTTTACCGCTTTAACCTGGCTCATCCTTTTTCCCTGCCTGGTGCCGTCGTATCATCTTCTATGCAGCTTTTCTCAAAAATCAGTTTCCTCTTTTCGAATGCAAGCTATAAATTGAAGGCACGTCAAATTTATGGACTTCTGATAGTTTCTAGGAAGCAAGTAGCAACATCAGGAATTTGGATATTTGTTTAGAATGTTCTTTTGGAACCTGTTGTCAGCGGCTTCCTTCAAAATCAAACAGAAACCTTGCTTTGAGTAATTTTTTCCGTTCAGGCGTCTGTGTGCGCCTTTTCCAATATGGAGTACAAATAAGCAAAAAGGCTCCACAACCTGGATATTTTTATAGCTGGATGTTAACCTGACACCAATCTTCCAAGTTGCTGTGGACTTTGGTTTAGTAAACTATGACAAGAATGCTGCTTGCCATAAAACCTTGTCCTCGGCTTGGCTTGTAAGAAAACCCATCTTATTAATAAATAAGGATGAATTGGTATTTGATACTCTGGAATCAATATTGAAGACTGGAAATTTGGCGAAAGAGTATTCTGTTTATGATTTGATCATCATTGAATCAATATTAAAGACTGGAAATTTGGACAAAGAGTATTATGTTCATGAATTGATCATCAAATAGCGTAATCACACACACACACACACACACACACTCACACACACAGACACACTAGCCCAATACCACTCCACCCCCTCCGGTCTCTCTCTTTCTCTCTCTCTCTCTCTCTCTCTCTCTCTCTCTCTCTCTCTCTCTCTAATATAGTGATATACTGGAACTCTGCTGAAGTTGTTTTGCTTAATAATTGCCTAAGTCTCTTTTGTATAGTGATATACTGGATGTCTCCCAAATTTTAATGTTTAATAGTTGTGTTAGACTGGATTAAGGCACTTCAACTTTCTGAATTGCTGCATATGCTCTCATCCTCTGATTTTGCTATATGTGTCTGGTTATTTTTTCACACCTTACAGTTCTCCCTTCGGGAACCTGGGGTAACACATGTCTTGGTTACTGGAGGTGCTGGCTATATAGGCTCACATGCTTCTCTTCGTCTCCTCAAGGACTCGTACCGAGTAACTATAGTGGTACTTCACCATTTCTCTTTCTGCTGTTGTTTTGTAATGTGTAGTAATTATTTTCTACTATAACCATCCTGATAATAAAGACTTGTGTAAAACCAATAACTAATCTCTTTTCCATGATTTTTCCAGGATAATCTTTCGAGGGGAAACATTGGGGCCGTCAAGGTTCTCCAAGAGCTATTTCCAGAACCAGGAAGACTTCAATTCATTTATGCTGATTTAGGGGATGCCAAAGCTGTATCCTTCCCATCATAAGCTCAAATCATTTTATATTCACTGAGAAATGTTTGCATCAACTGGTCTTTAGTTGATTTCCTTAACCAATTTATAGGTTAATCAAATATTTGCAGAGAATGCATTTGATGCTGTTATGCACTTTGCAGCTGTTGCTTATGTTGGCGAGAGTACTCTTGAACCTCTTAGGTATGATTCTTTGCAAAATACTGTTCAACATTTAGTGACTGTTGTTTGTTAATAGGGTCACTTAATTTCTGTAACACACGGTGTAATTTTTTGAGCATATGAAAAGAGATTGTATACAATAGATTCCCTAGGAAATAATGTGGCTGGTTTTTAGAGAAGAAACAAGTATCTACTAGGTATATTGATGAGTTGAAAAGTATGTATGATGTAGTAGTAACTAAGACGCAAACAATTGATCTATAAATGCACACATACTAGGTATATTGATGTGATGAAGACTGTTTATGATGGGGTAAGTAACTAAGATGAAAACATGCTTACTTTTCATTGATTTTTACAAGGATCATGATAGGGCTCTTAGGGCAATAATGTGATGGATTTTATGAAATTAAATGCGTATCTAGTAGTTATAATGATCAGATTAAAATATCTGCAAGGGAGTTGTAATAAGGGTGAGAACAATTGGAGGGGAGATAGAGCCATTCCATATTGTTGGATCGGCATGGAGCCTATATCTCTGTCTTAATTATGTGTGAACTTATTATGCAAATTTTGGATGAAGTCCATAGTGCATGCTGTTTGTTGATAACATAATATTAGGTGATGAGACTAGGAAAACCTTAAAGGGGTGATTTCAGTGTAGAAAGCTGGAGAGAAGCTTTGAAATTAAAAATAGCATGTATAACAAACATCTGAGGAGGAATGAGCGTTCAGACCCCCCCCCCCCCCCCCCCCCCCCCAACCCCCATTCAGGATCAATCATTCATCAAAATAGTGAGATCTAGAAAGATGTGGTTCACATAAGCAGAGCAGATGGTCACAATTGATTATTGTTTCTGATATTTAGTAGCTATGAGATTTATATTTTATGAGTTAGGATGCTGAGATGAATTATAATTAATTCACATAGATAAGATAAGAAATGAGTGCATCCCTAAGAGGTTACTGAGCATGAAATGAGGGAGTATCACGGACATGGTTTGGGCATTTGCAATAGAGTTTAATGGAAGTAAATGATTCATGCAGCTGACCCGAAGAATTTGGGATAAAGGCTCTGTTGTTGCAGAAAGAGGGTGTATAAAACTTCTTTCCTTGATTCTACTTGGTAAGTGTTGGACATTAAAACTTTTTTATACTAATGAAATCTGAAGCTATTCTTTATAGAATTTTCTGGACAAGGGCTGGGGCAAAATAGCAAGATGCTTATGTTAAATAATTTGAAGGAGTCAAGGTGATTCGATGCATGAAGCTAGCAGTCATTGTTGCTGCCTTCTTGAATGGAAACATACCTTGATAATAAGGCAAGTATCACCTTCAAGTCAATCTTACAAATAGAGGAAGGTGCGGCGGGATGCCAGATTCGGCTCCTTGCATCTAGCCACCTAGGAGGGAAAAAACCTATTATTAAAAAAAATAAAATTAAAAAAACATAAAACAAGAGCATACCTGCTCCCATACTTTGTTGCTGCCATTTCCCACCCCCGCCTAGGCGGCCACCAGGGCTGCTTTTTACAACACCGGATCACATTTTGTCAGGTTCTAGAAAGTTGTTATTTCCTCTTTTTCTTGTATAAGTTGCGGTTAATTCTTTGGTGGTTTTTAGTATATCTATGCAAGTACTGCGAATTTTTTTGCTGACTCATAAGTTTCTCCCATCAGTATGCTCTATTCAGTGGTAGATATACATGCATTTTAAGGCTACACCCTCCACGCGCCAATACATACACTCCCACAAATTTTCATTGCTATCCTACACAAGTGAACTTTGACCCAAATCTTTGTAAGCTCCAAACTAAATTGAACAATCAGTTCTTACAATCATGATATCTCAACCAGCTAGCTTAGTATTAAATGGCATGTCTCTCTCGCTTGTATTGTAACATCATATCAATCCCCCTCAACTCTCTTAATTATCTGAAATCAGAGGCATCTCCCTGGCTCTTTCACATCCAAGATGGCTGTATTTTTCTTGTATGGATTTGGAAGATCATATACAGTATAACTTTCTTTCTGCTGAAAGAAGTGAGAGAATTATACGTTGAACCTGATTGGGGTTCTCAAACTGACATGCCACTAAGGATTCATTAAGATTTGAATGTGTTCTCGCTAAGAAACTGAAAGTGGGGTTTTAAGTGCTCAAAACTGTTTCCCTAAAAAAAGTGCTTAAAGCATTTGTTTATTATATTTTATTTTTAAAATTAGTTGGCTGCTATTAGTAATCTCCTCTCTCTCTCTCTCTCTCTCTCTCTCTCTCTCTCCCCCCCCCCCCCCAACACACACACACACACACACACACACACACACATTTATGCCACTTTAATTTGCATTCAACCTTATGAAAAAGATGTTCAATAATCTTTTTTAAGAGGATATAGTAAAGGGGAAAATAAGATGCTGAGAGACTTTACAGGAGAGCAAGAAAAGGGTACTAAAAAGAATGGACATCAAAATAAAATGCTAAAAACTTGGTTCCTTGGGCATGTTTTTAAATCAGTTCTCAATTCTTTGGGGAACCAAACAGGCATTTCATGCCAGTTCAGAAGTACAATCCAAACTCCCTAGTTGCTAACTGAATCCCAGAATAGATGTACCCTTCTGCTGAGTTCTGTGGTACTTAACAGCTAACTACAGGCCCTTAGCTTTACTAAGGGATACACTTGATGTATGAGGGACATTCTGCCCAGAAGTTCAATGGTTATAACTTCAGAATGTAGCTATATAAATGTGTTTATCTTTAGTTACCATTTTGATTTGAGGATATATGAACTTGTTATGTAATCTATTGTGATTAATTCTAACATTTTGGAAAAATTCTGCATTTAATAAATACTTTCGTTCTGAATCAGGTACTATCACAACATCACATCAAACACTTTGGTAGTTCTTGAGGCTATGGCAGCACATGGTGTTAAAACTTTCATATATTCCAGTACATGTGCTACTTATGGAGAACCCAAGCAAATGCCCATCACTGAACTAACACCTCAGGTTAGCTTGTATCACTATCTCGCTGTTGAATGTTGCTGATGACATTGTGCATTTAGTTTTACTAATTAAAACATGTAGCCTCAATAAGTTATCATATGAAATTAGTTATGAACAGAGAGCATCACTTATACATGTACTATAGCTTTAGTCATTTTAGCATTCTTATACTTTCAGAGAGTCTGATATGACAAAATATTAACTTACCCTGATTGAAGAGGGAGGAGAAAGCTATTTTATATATCAGATCCCTAAATCAGTAACTAAAAGAATTGAAAAAGCTTTTACTGTGTAACTTAAGTTATAGAAAGTCAAACTGTCAAAGTACCAATAGCTCTTGGTATATCAGGTTGTAAAATTTGAATGTTATTCTTGAAATGCAGTTTCCTATAAATCCATATGGGAAGGCCAAAAAAATGGCAGAGGACATCATCTTGGATTACTCAAAGAACACTGACATGGCTATCATGATTCTAAGGTTCGTTGCTCTTCCAGATATAGACTAATAATGAAAATTGTGAAATGGTGGTTAATTCCCAATTATCCATTACCAGATACTTCAATGTCATTGGATCGGATCCAGAAGGAAGATTGGGTGAAGCTCCTAGGCCAGAACTCCGAGAACATGGTCGTATTTCAGGTGCTTGCTTTGATGCAGCATTAGGAATCAGTTCAGGCCTCAAGGTATAGATTTGCTCCATAACTTAGTTTTATGGGCTGGAATTTAATGATAACATTCAAATATTGCAGTAGGAAAGGCCCGAGATAGATATAACTTCTTTTGTTGTGTTTTGTAGGTTAAAGGAACAGACTACCCAACTGCTGATGGAACTTGTGTAAGAGACTATATTGATGTCACTGACTTGGTTGATGCTCATGTGAAGGCCCTTAGTCAGGCAAAGCCTAACAAAGTTGGAATATATAATGTCGGTACTGGAAAAGGTATAGTCATAGTTCAAGTTTTGTTATCTTTTTATTTATTTTTATTTTCATCATTGTTATGAACTTATGTTGCAATTATGACCATGACAAATCAAATCATGATTTGGTAAAACAAAAAGGGAAGCATTTTACCACTAGGATTGGAACATAGACTTTGTCCATGCAAACTACCTACACACGCCAAACTTTGTCTATGGTCCCAACTGTTTGGGACGGGAGCCTCACTTTCACTATTGTTTGGAGCAAAACCTGGCATCACATACAATGAGCTTTAAGCACAAATCATTAATCAGATCCTGAACTGCATCAATCACAATGCTTTTGATTTAACTTGCACAAACTTTAACTCAATCCCAATTATTGACTTGTATCCCAAGCGTCATGTCAATAATGATGTGGCAAATCAAGTTACCTTGTTGCATCAAGTATTATATTTTTCCATATGACTTGGCATTCAACTGTCTCCATCTTGCACGTGTCTTTTCTTGAATAAATAGAATTCAATGCCCTGCAGCAAAGGTGCACCAACAGTTACTATGAGTATAGCCCTCCCTGCACTATGAGTTATATGGGCATCTGGCACACCCCTGTGAAGTGCCAACAAATATGACTAACATAGGTTTCTGACACTTGATAAATTACAATGAGCACACCCTTGGTTGAAAGGCGTTATCTGCAGTTTATCCCTTTTTGATGGATATCTCGCATATTAAAAATACTTTTATTATTTTTAGATTGCCTAGCTACGTTTTATCCTTTGTTGAAAAGTTTTGCTCCATAGCTGACATACTTGTGGGAAAGGACTAATGTGATGATGAAGATATGCATGTTAATAGTATTGTTATTTTGCTTGCCAGGTAGATCAGTGAAAGAGTTTGTTGAAGCATGCAAGAAGGCAACCGGCGTCAACGTCAAGGTTGATTACTTGAGCCGTCGACCAGGAGACTATGCTGAAGTTTACAGTGACCCTACCAAGATCAACCAGGAGTTGAACTGGACTGCGCAGTACACTGACCTTCAGGAGAGCCTTCGAGTTGCATGGAGGTGGCAGAAGTCGCACCCCAATGGCTATGGATCGCGCTTGGCATCGGCTATCTGAGTCATCTTAATATTACCTGGATGAAGAGTACTGGGGCTGATTGAGTTCAGGAGAGTCCACATTGCATCCACTTTGCTTATATTGAGGGTTGGTGGTGACAATAGAGCAGGTTATAGAGAGATTTCAGGCATATAAAAAGGTCTTATACTCATATTTTGGCATTTTAGAGGTAGGAGCACAAAGTTCATTTGTTATATGGGATCTCAGATCAAACAATTGATGCAGCCTATGTGTGTCATATGTCCAATTTGATAAAACCTCACTTGTATCATGCTTATTATTTAACTTGTGTCCAATGAAAAAGGGCCATTTTTTGTTCATCTCTTATGAGCTCTTGTAGCCTTCTGTGGGTTTTTCTTGTTATGAAGTTGGAAGTGTGTTATATTAATGAGGTGAAGTTGTGCATATATTTTACTGAGGATAATGTTTGTTTACCCTCCCCAAATTAGCACAGGATAATTTTTTTTTTTTTTTTTTACTGTACAGGATAAATTTGTAAAACACCAACGAGAAACAGAAAATCAACAGGAAAATTACAAAACATATTAAATTCCAAACAACAATCAATTGTGATCTCTCTCTGCGGCAAGCAACTGGGCCTTGAAGTTGCCAATCTAGGCCTTTAGGTATTTTCTCTGTGATCAATTAGGCCGAGCTCCATTTACTGGGCCTATGCTGGGGTGGTTAGATTTTATTTGGACTCTCACAACTCCCTGTGTTTCTATGTACAAGCTGCTCAATTTAAATCTATTTAATTTTTTTTATTCCCTCTCTCTCTCTCTCTCTCTCAAAATAAAATCAAAGAACAAATCAATGGGTTCGTCCAAGGCGGGTAAAGGGAAGAAAGGAGATCACCGAGAACACCCTCACCCTCCGCCGTCGTCTCCATGAAGCCGTCTCTCTCTCTCTCTCTCTCTCTCTCTGCATTAGGTCTTTTGTTCTCCTTCAAACAAACCCATCTTTTTATTTTCCCCCTGTAACCCTCTTTAAATTATGAACTTAAGGCTTACGGTCAAAAAAGTTTGTGATTTTTTCATCTGGGTCGGTCGAATTTAGAGCACTGGCTTCAATATGAAAAACCCAAGTGATGGATTTTATGATGTGATATTTTAATCCACTTTAATGTTGCAGGCACTTTGATAAGGAAGGAAGAAGATGCAGCGTACGGATATTGTGATACAATCGCATGCTCTTCAGGCCGTGTCTGCTTTCATTAATTGTATGGATTCTGTTCCATTGCAACATTCTCTGATCAAGGTTGTTAACTTTATAGTTCATGTTTTAGTTATTGACTTATTGTGATCTTAACTTTCATTTTAGTTTCTTATTTATAAATGTGAAAGTGGATAACTTTTATAACATTATTAGCATGTCCAGATACATGACGAGGTGTTTTCTTAAGCACGAAATGTATATAATTTTTATAATTTTTATTGTGTTTTGGTGGGCATTGCAAACGTCGTGTGTATTTTTAAGAGTTTGCCATGTATTTGCATGTCGTGTCCATTTTAATATTGTCATGTCTGTGCAACATAGATTCCAAGCAGCTAACAAAATCTTGATATCATGCTTAGAGTCGACAGTGAGAGTTTCTGGAACTTTGATGCGTGAGATAAATGTAACTCTATGTTCAAATTAGCAAAAAAAAATACCGGTTAATTAAAGAATATGTGAATGAATTTCTAACTCTATTTCGTTTGTGCTTAATGTCTTACACTATCATTTGTACAGTGCATATTGAATTACAATTCCAGCCCTGGACCCAAGTGGTATGCTGCATACATCTTGAGCTTTTTCAGTTTCTTTGGTATCCCGAGCAAGAGTGGACGTAGGATGGAGAGAGCTCTTAATGAGAATGATCTTGCTGACTTGCAATTTATGTTGTCTAATGGTCAAGCTTTGAGGGCTCATGTTTCAATCATTTCAATTAGGTGCCCTTATTGCCTCCTAAAGAAACTTTCTTGAAGAATAGGATGTTGCACAATGGGTCTAGAAATGACCAAGATACCGAACAAAACCCAAGAAAATCAAGGCATGAAGTTCACATATCTGATCGTGTGGATTACTGTTCACTGTAAAGATTCTTGAATATACTTATACAGAATTTTTTTCCCCTAGCAGAAGATAATCTTCTAAAACCTTTAAAAGTTCTTGCTGATTGCTGTGGTTTGAAATCTCTATCACATATTCTTCGTCGAAAATTACCTACATGGGGCTCTACGAGTCCAAGTTTTTATTTCACTCAAACACTGAAACCAACTGAAAATTCCTTTTCGTATGTTCATTTTCTATCCCCTAGCTGTTCTTTCTTTTAGATATTAATCAACTAAAGCAGTTAGAATCATTTTATTCAGTCGATATATGCATGTAGGTGATTGATTTGTAATTTTTCACTTGAACTTGCCATTTGATGCATTGTAGTTATAATTAGAGGGTATTCACTTGTGGTGAGTTTCTTTCTATTGCCCATTCCTACTGATAATTATTACTGTCAATCACAGTGACATCATCTTGGAAGCCAAGGCAAGTGGAGAGGCCTGGGATTGTAGTATATGAATGCCACACTTGCATGCCCACAAAATCATATTATGGGCCAGCTGTGATTATCTACGGGCTTTGTTTCTGTCAGGAATGCATGAAAGGTGAACATAGATAAAATTTATAGTTTACTTCACAGTTACTTGCTTCATGAACTATCCAATGGTTCATGATTTAGTTCATATTTTCTGGTAAAGCATATGAGAAGCATTCAATTGCATCCTAAAAATGCATCTTTCAAAATGATGAAGTCCCTGTGATATACCGCCTTTTATACAGTTATGGGGTCATTAAACTGTACAAATTCATCTGTATTAATACTTCCTAAGTCCTCTAAGGGCACGTTTCACATCAAAGTGATGCACTATTGAAGAACTCGATCGTTCTTACATGGTGCTCACACATTTCACAAACAAGTATAATCAGGTACCGGCAGATGTTGGTGAATCATTCCATTGCAAGAAAGTGTGTGCCAATATTCAACAATTTCTATCACGAAAGAGGTGAGGGTTTTGCCTGCACGTAGTTATCTTGGACAATTTAATCCCCCATAATGTTTATATACAATATGCATCTTCCAGTGTGCACCTTCCTTACTGCCATGGAGAGTATACAGTCCTTTCGGAAATTGCAATATTCAAGGTAGCTCCTTAATAGTTAGAGTCTTTCATCTACACTTATCTCTGCGGCAAGAGCACCCTTTGTGGATTGTCCCTAGATAGTGAACCATGATCACTAGCCCCAGTAGAACCTGAAAAGTTACCACTGCTTGTATGCCATTGGTCCATCTCATAGAGGGGATGCCGGTGTCTGATGGTTAAATAGTGAGATAATATATTTCTGCAAGTCTTCTGTTATCAGCCTTGGGAAACTTGTCAAGGTGACTTCTTATCTAAAGCATATCAGTTACCCACTTTTCTGGGGCGGCGTTTTAAAACCTGTAAAGACTGATACTAGAAAAGTAGAAATTTAACCTGGCCCTTCCACTTTCCCTTTTTTTTTTTTAAGAAATTGACTGTATTTTTTTAGCATGTCATTATCACATAATATTCACTTAACAGGGAGCTATTATAGGCTATCAAGATTGTAAGCCATGCTGCATTTGTGTGTATGTTACATAATATTTACAGTTACCACTATTTATCTATTGGAGAAAATTTTCTTCTTGCAGTTACTCAGAGATCATCAAGGTCCCTGTTTGGTTGGAATGCTCTAGTAAAACTAGTTAACTATTTCTTTTCAGGGAGCTACCGAGGATTGAAACCGATTGCACATGAAAGAATATGGACGCAAAGCAGCAATTCTTGGAACTGCAGGCATATGTGGTGCTTTCTTCACTAGCTGAATTCTGGCTCTTAGAAGAAGTTGGAAACAAGAGCTTAGATATGATTGTTTCATGCCTAGATGCAGACCAAAAAACATCAGCCCATGTCATTAACTGCGCTGCCAACCTCGGACAATCATAGTTGAAAGTTGCTGTCAGTAGCATTGCCCATTTGTATCCCAGGATGCCTGATGCTGGAGATTCTCGGAAAGTTCAGCGAGGAAGTGGTTGAGATGTTGAGAACGGGATACGTTCGGTATTCTCAGTAGGAATTGTGACTCGTCTTTGTTCATTTGAACAAAATGTGGTCTTTTTATATTAATAGCCTTCAGAGATAACCGACATTTGAATATTTCCATGCCCTTCATCTCTCTCATTGAGGCATTTTCTTTTTAACTAAGGATACCTATTTTTCAGGTTTTCCCTACAATCTATGTAACTCATTTATATGTTCACACTCTGCTGATTTGTTTGCTTGAATTGAGTTGTTTTCGATGCTGCAACAGAAACAAGATTTAAGTAAATATAGATGTGCTTGTGATGCATTAAGCACCATTTTTACTTCAGTACAAATATTTGTATGCTGTTTGTTACCTTTTATGCTTCTAAAAGGTTTCTTGGTTCAATCGAAACTGACCAAGGAGGGTTTTCTCCGACTCATACAGAGACTTTGTTCGTTCATCTATTTGTTCATCTTCATTTGCGAGAGAGTAGCGTTGACCTTCTATTTCTTCTTCCTCTCTCCAGTTATTCCATCCTTCCTTTTCCTCTCTCCACTCCTCCTCCTCCGACTAATCGATGGGTTTCTTATAAAAATGACGGTATACTAGTTATGTCATATTAAATATGAATGGATGACTTCCCTTATTTGTTTCTTTTTTCTTCTTCTTGATATTTTCCGCATTAGTCGTATTTGTATATTTTATTTATTTTACAGGCCCTAATTTTGGCGTAACTTAAAAGATTTGAGAAATAAGAAATAAGAAGGTTTGGAGGATTAATATGCAAATACAAGTAGTAGATCAGGGGCTTTTTCTCGTGACTCCTCTATAAATTTTGTCCGTCCGTCGTTTACCAGAGAGAACGAGATCACACAGAGAGTCGCTAGCCACTGCCTTCTCCTCCCCTACCTTCTTCCTCCACAGTCTTCCAGCAAAGTCAAAGTTCTTCCTCACCTTCCTTCTCTTCCGCTCTTCGTCACTGTGCCTTTCACAAAAAGTGATATATTAATTTAACTATTTGATGGATTAATATTGAAAAACCCTTTAGCCACCGACGGAGTGTGGTACGCTAGTTTAACTATTTAATGGACTAATATTGAAAAAACCCTTTATATTTTATTTATTTCTCTCACGATATATAATCTTCTCCTGAGGGCGGTATTGTTTTTCTTCTTCCTTCCTTTTTCTTCTATCTTCTCTCTTCTGTAAATAATCAATGGGTTCATCAAAGGCGGGTAAAGGAAAGAAGAAAGAGGAGCTCAGCGATCACGCCTTTACTCTCCGCCGTCGTCTCCATGAAGCCCTCTCTCTGGGAATTAGGTTTCTGCTTTCATCCAAACAAACCCATCTCTTTCTTAAAAAATTCTCTGCTTTGTGATCATATATTAATGAAATTATGTGGCTTAGTGATCAAAAGTTACGATTTTTCTATCGAGGTTGCTTTCAAATTGAACGCCAATTAGAATTAGACAAATAGATTTTATGATATGACATTAAGTTTAGATTTTGAGAGAAAAAAGAGCTGTATTTGATCATATTATTGTTATTATTAGGTTTTGATATTATGCTTCATTTCTATCTTTTCTATGTTGTAGGCACATAGATAACAAAAGAAGAAGATGGCAGTGTACGGATGCTGAGATACAGTCGCATGCTTTGCGAGCGATGTCTGCTTTCGTTGTTAATTGTATGCCTCATGCTCCATCGCAACATTCTCTAATAAAGGTAATTTTCTCCTTTATTGCTGTTTTTGGAAGCATAGTATGTGATGTGAGATTGAATAGCTCTAGGAACATATTAGCATATGGAGGTACATCACTGAATATTTAATATAAACGGCAAATCTCTATGATTTTTGTAACTTTTACATGCAATATTAGATAGCTTTAGATGCACCGATAATAGAAGCTTCTGGTTATTTGTATGTATAACCCTATCCAAGTCTGACTCAGCTAGGAATTTCAAGCAGTCGACATAATCTTTTGTCATGATGAAAGCAGATAGTGGAATTTTATGGAATTCTGATGTATCTGATTATAAATGAAGTTTTATGTCCGAATCAGCTTACGAGTTAATGAAAAAATTTGTGAATGAATGTGTTGCATTACGAGTTAATGAAGAAGTTTGAATGAATGTGTTGCATTTATCATGGTATACCAGTGATCTTTTTTCGATAGCTATAATTGTCGGGCACAAACTGGATAATAGGGTGGATGCATTGGGTATCTGAGAACCATTTGTACAACTTTGCCAAATGCAAGTGAAAGAAAAAAGTTATTATTGCCCCCGTTCCTGGAGCCTCCCTGAGTTCTCCATTGTTTGTGCCATGACATTGCAGCATCACCTTGTCCCTAGTGCTCATTTCCCATCTGGTATACTCCTTCCAGCCCCTAATTTCTTACTTGTACCATATAACCACCTTAACATTCTGAGATATTGTTTTGCTTAGATCTTCATATTGTCTCACATTCTGATCTTTCAAACCACTTTGGATTTATGGCCATTCCATGTAGTTGTTAGGGTGCAAGTCCCTCAAGCTAACACTTCAAAATCACCTACGTATTTCATGAAGTCAACATTAATCCTTTTAGGCTATTAGCAATATCTTCATCAAGCCTCAGTTTCATTTTTGAATATCTTCGAGATAAGTAGACAGGTCTTTTTGGAGCCACTTTGGTAAATTTGACTAGGCTACCATATAATGAGTTATCTGTCTAGTTATATGCAATTATGATAGAAAGCTGGTATTTCCAGCATGCTATTGTATGGCTATGTAAAATTCAAATATTTCAATACACAATGTAATTCCAATACTCAAATAAAAGATTATTCCTAGTTATCGGTCATAATGCAGTTTGGCTAAAAAAATTCAAGATGAGTTGACATCTGCAGATTTCCTCATTAGCTAGAGTTGTTTTGCTTGCTGAATCATATGATAATCATCCATCTTTCATTTTAAAAATTATGTCTCTTTTCTTGCCCTCTTTGGTTTATGATTATGTTGCATATAGAGGCATCATAGTAGTATGTACAGTTAAAATTTACTGCCTACTTGAATATCAGCATGATAATTGAAACAGTGGATATGCAAGTTTAATTGCCCCATATACTAAATTATAGGTATGCTATCTAGCTTATTTCTTACTTTTTTGTACACAGAAGAATGAAATTTCGTCCTGCATTGAACGCATACAAATATACCTTTTTTTCTAGTAAAAAGATGAAGTCTGAAGACCAAAACTAACGAGTCTGAAATTTATTTTCTGTCACTGATGTAAAATTATTGGAATTCTTTTCACTTTCTTCCAGGAATCTGTGTCAGATATGCTGGTGGCCTTAGAAGGAATACTTCAATCAGAGAATGAGAGGATTTTGTGTTTGTCTGTTGATTTGACGGTGAAGTTAGTTTGCAGCTTAGGAAGATCCATACGCCAATACCATATGTTGGATGTCATTATTTCTCTGTCATGCTTGTTGCCAACATGCCAAGTATCTGTTGCAGTTCAGTGCGCAGTTGCATTGAATCACATAATTACACACCTAAGGGCATTGAGTTGCCAACATAGCGAGGAAGTTTGGAAAGCTATGGCGAAAACTAATGTGGTTGGTAGTATTATCTGTGCTATGCAAGATTATCGAGATGGAGTTCAACCAATCGAATATTTCACAGAGATGGCCTCCCTTCTTAAGACTATAATTTGGAGGTGGTCTCTCTTTAGATATCAAGTTTGGAGTAACGCTAAATTGATGGTCAAACTGCAAGATATTTGTGCTAAAAATGACACTCTCTGTACTCTTAGAGTTCTACAATTATGCTCTGTTATAGGTATCACTCTTATGGTAATTTCTTTATCAATTCATGTTAAGATACATATTTATTTGCCTTATTTTTTTTGTTCAATTCATGTTAAGATACCTATTTATTTGCTTTTCCTTTATGCCATCTTCAGTGTAACAGATATTGTTACTTGTTTTTTTTTTTTTCCCAGCTCTTTGTGGTAATGGGGCAATGAAGATATTAGAAAACAAGGAACTTCTTTCTAAGATTGTGCAAAGTATAGGAACTTCACAGCCGGACAATATCCGAGTCGAGGCTCTAAAACTTTGCCGTCACTTGATGGTATGAACAAACTGCACGATAACTTTTCTGTGATACATAGGATTTATATTGTTCAAGTTTTCTCCCCCTTCCCTCTCTATTTCGCTGATAACTTCTTTTGATTGCGCTGATGGGAGTCGTCGTCATTTCTTTCGTCTTTGTAGAGATCTGCAGAAGGATGCTCTTTGCTAACCAGTTTGTATTGTAAGCATATTGTTCAAGGAATTATCAGTGCGATGGGCGGGTGGAGATCATCAGGTTCCAAAAAAGTTCCTACTGATCAGATGCATATAGTGATGGAGGCATGTTGTACTGCATTGATAACGCAATGGGCTGGGAATCATCATTCTTATTTCTGGAGTCTTGAGATTGATAGAGTCCTTCTTGATCATCTTATTGGTAATTGCAGCACAGCTTACCAAACTCAAACTATATGTTTGTCTGATGATCTAATAGCTGAAGTATATGATAACATTACAAATGCAAGACCATACATATGGGATATTCTTGGATGGCTTGCAACGCACTGCGAGGAAGATTTTCTCCCTAAAACCAAGGGGAAATTTTGTTGTCTAGATGTTCTTATTTTCTGTGCATGGTAAACTTCTAGCTCTTCTTCTTCCCAATGATTTTGTGCAGATTATTTACTGTTTGAACTGATGATAATGTCTCCAATAGTGCAGTGGCTAAGGATTTGATGCTTAAAAGACGGAGTTCCTTTTCGTCTGATATATCTGAGGCTGAACCTGTATCTAGGGCAGTTTTGCTGATGGTATTGTCACCCTCAAAGTATATTGCCTCAAAGGCAAGATCCTATCTCTCTGAAATGGTAAGACCTCATGGTGATGGCATTTTAGAAAACTACTCGTTTCCCTGAAGTTAATTGCTGTTGAAGATGTCTCTCTGGCATCTGAGAGTCTTCAAACTGCAGTAAATCTCATAGGCTTGGCATGCTATTCAACTCTGCCTCAGTTTCAGAAGATAATTGTCGAAGAGAAAGGTTTACAAATAATCTCTGACATTATTGAAAGATGCTTAAATAGTGATATACATGTTAGTCGGTCAAGCATTGTTTCTCATCTACGCTTCAGTTTTGAAGAAAAAACATGCTGCTGGAATCATGTGGGAGACTGGGAAGGTAGAGATATTCTCTTATTTTATAGTCTCCAGGCTCTTTCTCAGTTGATACAGCTCTCTAATTCAGGATGTGATCACTATAAGATAACTTCAAGAGAGATCGTTGTCTCTGATTCTCATGGTTTGATCCATAGCCTTCAGTACATATTAAGTAACAATTCCAGCCCAGGCCTGAAGTGGTATATTGCATACATCTTGAGCTTCTTTGGATTCTTTGGCATCCCAAGCAAGCTTGGACAGAGGATGGAGAGAGCTCTTAATGAGAATGAGCTTGCTGACTTGCAATTTATGTTCTATAATGGGCAATCTTTGAACGTTCATGGTGCCATTCTTTCAGCTAGGTGCCCATATTTGCTACCTCCTAAAGAAACTTTCTTGAAGAATAGGGTGTCACATGATGGGTCTACGAACGAGCAAGTGACTGAACAGAACCTGAGAAAATCAAGGCATGAAGTTCGCATGTCTGATCGAGTGGATTACTATTCACTGATAAAGATTCTTGAATACACTTATACGGGGTTCTCCCTAGTAGAAGATAATCTTCTGAGGCACTTAAAAGTTCTTGCAAACTGCTGTGGTTTGAAGTCTCTATCGCATATGCTTCATCGAAAATTACCTACATGGGGTTCTGCCAGTCCAAATTGTGATTTCACTCGAGCACTTGTACCAACCGAAAATTCATTTTTGTAAGTATATTTTCTATTGCACTAACTTTTCTTTCTATTAGATATTATTCAACTAAAGCAGCTGTAATTATTTTTCATTTTGGTCACGTGACTAAGTGTGTGATTTGTTCTTTTTTCTTTGACTTGTGATTGAATGCATTTTGTAGACTGCAAATTGTAGTTAGAGGGTATTTGTTTGTGATGAAATTCTTTGTATTGTCCATCCCTTTTGATGAATATTTGTGTATATTCCAGTGACGTCATATTGGAAGCCCAGTCAAGTGGAAGAACGTGGGGTTGTAGTACCTGCCAGTTACCAATGCCGCACATCCATGCCCACAAAATCATACTATGGGCCAGCTGTGATTATCTACGGGCCTTGTTTCAATCTGGCATGCATGAGAGGTAAATATTGATGGAACCTATAGTATATGTATGATCTATTGTTTGATGAAACATACAAAATGCTTCTGATTTAATTCATATTAATTGGTAAATTGCATGACATCTACTCTGCATTTATGAACTGAAGCATTTAATTACAACAACAACAAAGCCTTTTATCCCAAATTTTTGTGGTCGGGTACATGAGTCCTTTCTTCCATTCTGGTGTGTTAAGGGCTCTTTCATCAATAATGAAGCAAGATTGTATCATTCTTAATTGTCTCCATCCGACTTCGTGTAGGCCAAAATCCTCATGGCTCTACTAACTCTAATCCTATCACTTTTCTCAATCAGCGCATTTATTTGCCTTCATTACACGTGACCAAATCATTTTAACCGATTCTCCCGCATTTGGGCAACCTCTAGTTTCTGGTAGATGCATTCATTTTTTTTGTCATCTCTCTTAATATATTGCCACTCATCCAGCTCAACATTGTTGTTCTACCATACTCATTTTTCTACATATTTATTTCTTTGTTGGCTGACATTTTGAACCATAGAGCTTTGCACGTTATATGGCATCCTATAGAATTTTTACTTCAATTTGATGAGTATTCTTAGATCACAGAAAAGCCTAAAAGAACTCCATTTTAACCATCTCTTTGATTGTATGAATTACGTCTTCCTTGATCCCTTCATTGTGATGAATGATTGATCCTATATTGCAAAATGGATAATTGGAGATTTTCTTTTTTATTAATATGTACTATATGCTTATTCCTCCTCACAATTTTGTTAAAGTTATATTTTATATATTTTTGTTTTTGTTCTACTACTTCAAAATCCTTTAGATTTCAAACATTCTTTGCACCTTTCTATTTTGGAACTTATTTGATGAGGACATCACGCAGTTCTTCATCTTTTCATGCCTTAGCTTATTCATGGGATTTAGTATTTTGTTTCAGCTTTATTTGAGTAGGTGTTTTAGTTCTATTTGTGTTCCTTTGTGGGCGTTTAGTATCCATCGGTTATTTCCCAGCAGTCCTTTTTTGTAAAGCCTATATAAGGCCCCCTAGACTATTATGTTGGAATTAATGAATGATTAAAATTTTTCCTCAAATTACTTTGTTAAATTCTTGAGTTCAGTTGCTCTCGAGTTTAGGGTGAGAAGCCCGTGCAAGGGGTGGAAATCCAACTTTTATCTTTTCCTCAATTTAAATTTTGATTACGATTTGAAGGTGATTGCGATTCAGGTGGTTTTACATCATTTTGGTATCAGAGCACCGTTTTCAATCCCCTTCAAATATTGTCTTTTCTAAATTTTTCTTCCAACCTCCCAAACCCTAGATCTACAACAACTCCAATTTAGATCATTTCAAAAAAAAAAAAGAAAAGAAAAGAAAAAAAGAAAAAAAATTACAGTGAAATTCTGGAAAAAGAAAAAAAACTGTTGAAAATTCCCAAACAATTCCCTTCGAAAATCCCAGTTAATTCCAAATCCGCACTGTTCATCGTCATCGCGCCATCACCATCGACGCCCTCCGCCGTCGCCAAGATCACCTCCTCCGCCGCCTCAATTTCAGATCCGCCGCCTCGTTATCATCAGCCGACTACAGCTCCGGCCGGAGGAGAGAACCAGGCTTCGTCGGAACTCTGTGGTCGCTGGATCTCCAGTGTTCTGCCCGTCGCAACAGGTCCAGACTGTCGCCGGCGCTGATCGGGGCCACTCTGATCGGGGCCAGTACCTTCGTCGGAGATTTTCGCCTGTTCCCATCCACCGCCCTCACCCGCCCTCACATCTGCCTTTCGGTGCCGCCAGCGCCCCATCGGAGCTCTCTGAAGGCTTCGCGGAACATTCTTCAACTTCCCATCATCGTCGAGCCCCTCCGGTCATTCACCATCATCGTCAGACCCGCAACGACGCCTCAGAAGCCTCCCGAGAGTCCTCGCCGATCGATTTCGCCGGAGCTTCGCCGGATCTTCCCCACTGAGCTTCGATCAAGGTTTCCCACACCTCCCTCCGCCGTCGCATCACTGGCAGAGACAATTCGGCCACGATCGGAGCAGTTCACCGCCTTCTGCATCTCCGACGTCTCGTCGTGCTTGCTGGAGAGCTTCGCCGGCCATCTCCGCCGACTAAGACCGCCACCTGCGTCGCCGTCCCCCTGCCGAGCTTCGCCGTCAATGCCCTGCCCTAGCTGCGAGATCGAAAGAGGGAGGTAGGCACGCTGCGAACGGGTGGCTTAAAACAAAACCCGATTTGAGTTTAAGAAGTGAGAGTGATTTGGGTCGGATCCAAACCACCAGACCAGGCCGGCTTTGGTTCAGAGTGAATCAAAACCAACCCAGGCCGAGTTACTGAGCTGACTGAGTCAGCACAGTTCAGGTTCATCACCTAACTTTCAAAGGCCGTTCAGAGTCCGTTTCAAGTCCAAATTGAGCCATTTTCGAGGCAGTGGATTCGTGACGACCAGTACTACGCGCCTACAGCAGTCTCATTCCGGTTTGAGTTACGGTCGCCTCCCCAGGTTCAGCTCAGCGCACCAGAGTTTGTTCCTGCCCAGGTTAAAGCCTGATTGGCTCCATTCTCGAGGTGATATCCTAACTTGATCTAAATTGTTAACTGTTGATTACTTGCAACTACTATACGGATTGCTATAATTTGTTGGTAGAAATGCTATTTGCTTCGATCTAGTGGTTGCATCTTTTCATCATTTTAGGAATGCATTTTATTTACATTTAAAGCTTAAACTTTAGGAATTTTTTTGTTTAGTACCTACATTTAGTTTAATTGACTTTTGGGCTCTCCACTGCATCTGCTTGCTTGCTTGAGTCATCATGACTAATCAGCATTATAGGGACTCCCACTTAGACCAGCTACACAATTTCCATCAGGGTCATATGTCCGTTCATGAGTACATTACCATATTTAAGGACTTAACCCATCGTAGTGAAGTGAGAGAGCACCCTTCTGAGACTCTAACTAGGTTTATTTGGGGTTTACAGCCTAAAATAAAACGTACTATGATTACTGGCCCCTATGACCTAGACACTGTTGAAGATGCCTTTGATGTGGCATTAAGATTGGACTTGACTTTCAAAACGCTGGTCAATGCCAAGGTCAAATGTTCTAAATGTAAGGGCTATGGACATTATCATTATCAGTGCCCCTCGGAGAGTCAACATGTTAGAACTGTGCCCACTGATGAAGTTGACGAATCGAAGGCTGTTAAGGATGACCAAGTTTCTTCTAAAACTGTTAATATAATTGAAGACATAGCAATTGATTCTGTCGCACAGATTATTGAGGAAACTAACATGTCTTCTGATAGGGCCAATGATGACGTGGACGGGACAGTTGAACCTAATATACCCACTGTGTCTAATCAGCTATTCAAGTCTCCTTGTGTTGAACCTAGTTTTATGGTTATTCCTATCAATTCATCTTTTAGGGAGTCACCTGAATTTCTTGCCAAGGTCCAGCAGAGAGTTTCTAATACTTCTTTTTCGGGTTGTTTAGAGTTTGTGTCCGAGTCCCCTGTACCTCCATCGTTAAGTGTGTGTCCTTCTAGGCATATTATATCTCTCATTCTCCCATCGTTAGGAGTTGCTTAGAATACCTAATGCATTGCATCTGCCTGTTGCACATATTGATGATTTCACTAGGCTGAAAGCAATTTGCAATAACACCTATAAATTTGCTGCATACCCATATAGTATTTTGCAGGAATTTACAGTTGATAATAGGGTGATGGTTACGAGTCACTCTGAGGCCACGAGAAAGTTGCACGCTTGGCGTAAAGATTTCGAAATGACTCTTAAGAGGATTGCGTACATTGCTGGATAGCCCGTGGGATCCTGGTATCAGCTCCGTTTTCAGCCAGGATGATGCATCTCGCTCTACTCTCTGTTCCTTGATCGTACTGCTATCTTCCACCACTGATCTGTCATGGAGACCAGCTCCTCCTTCGCCACCATGGTCTCGACATGATGTTCCCATGCTGTTGCCACGACCACCACCTTGGCCCGATTGAGATGCTTCGTGAGGAGAGTCCTCATTCGATAGGGTCGAGTTCCTCCCACCCCGAGGGAATTGATGAGGACATCACGCAGTTCTTTATCTTTTCATGCCTTAGCTTATTCATGGGATTTAGTATTTTGTTTCAGCTTTATTTGAGTAGGTGTTTTAGTTCTATTTGTGTTCCTTTGTGGGCGTTTAGTACCACATCGGTTATTTCCCAGTAGTCCTTTTTTGTAAAGCCTATATAAGGCCCCATAGACTATTATGTTGGAATTAATGAATGATTAAAACTTTTCCTCAAATTACTTTGTTAAATTCTTGAGTTCAGCTGCTCTCGAGTTTAGGGTGAGAAGCCCGTGCAAGGGGTGGAAACCCAACTTTTATCTTTTCCTCAATTTAAATTTTGATTACGATTTGAAGGTGATTGCGATCCAGGTGATTTTACATCATTATTCTTTTCCTAGTCTCATCAATCACAACTATATCATCCTAAATATTCCTAATAAGTTCATCCATCGCTAATTTAAAGAAATAAGACCTTATTATTAATTCTTGGTGTGAGCCTACGGTGATAGAGAATCACTTTTGTCTCCACTCTAATTGTTCTTACTTTACTTACTGCTCCATCATATATATTAGTTGCACTAATATTAATATTTGTTCTCTTTTTTTGAACCCACCATATTATCTAGTAAACTTTTTCTAAATCAATAAAACCATTTATATGTCTCTTTCTTTTCTTGGTAACTCCCATCAATGGCCTTAAACAATAAATAGTTTTCATGGTTAACCTTTCTGACATAAAACTAAATTGGTTTTCAAAAGAGATGCTTCTTTTCTTAGTCTTTGCTCGGTTACTCTCCCAAAGTTGATATGTATAACTCATAAGTTTGATTCCGTGATAGTTGAACACTTTATTTTTCTCTGTTATTTTTATTTATAGATATCAAAGTACTAATCCTTCATTTATTTATTCAGTTTGTTAGATAACATAGTTAATCAAGCATAACCTAGAATCATACTATGCTTATATCAGTGTTACCGAATTCATCAAACCCCTCACAATTTTCATTCTAGATAGTGTTTCCAATTGTGGTACGTTTAAAATCCAAATCAGTAAAATTGGAGAACTAGAATATTAATGAATTATAAAGTAATGAAATGAAAAAAGCCTTATACTAAGGTTGAAAAAGAAAGTAAGCTCATGTGTGGTGTGCCTAAGTGTTATTTGAATATTTAATATCTTAATGGATATGTGGTGTGCCTACGTGTGTTTCGAGTAAACGTGTTTTTCTTTCGAGTAAGTGATCTGAAGAATGCTGCCCCCACTGTACCGCATTTTGGCTACTTACATTTTTCGTTTTTGTTTCGTATCTTAAACCAGAGCGACCCACGTACCAAGTAACATTGATTTGTATCTCCTAGAGACTTCCAAACTTTAAGAAGAATAACATTTCATATCATTTCCTACTTTGATGTTCTTGAGGCATGTTTTAACTTGAGCATAATTTTTTGAATATGCCTAGTCTTTGTCACAGAATGAACCGTTTATTTTTCTCTTAGGTTCGCCAATGTAATTAGTATTAAATTATTTATTAAATAACTTTGCCATTTAATTTCATCTTAAATATACATCTTTCATATCACGAAGCCCAGTCGTGCACTACTATTACAGAAGGCAATTACATTGTAGGAGGTCTTCAGTATTGACTCTTCTTAATCTTCAAAGATCACACATCAAAACAGTGCCCTTGAAGAACTCTACTGTTCTGATGCGGTGCACACACATTTCAGAAATGAGGAGAATCAGGTTGCTGCAACATGTTAGCGAATCATTCCATTGGGAGCAATTCATCCAAGTTTTATCTATAAGAAATGGTGTGACAATATCAAATTTTCTATCACCAAAGAAAGGGGAAATGCATGCACCTTGTTTATTATCTCTGATGATTTTAACCCCATAACGTTAGACACATATGCATCTTTAGCATGTACCCCCTTACAGTCACACAGTGGATATAGGCTTGTTGGAAACTGCAACCTTTAGGGTACCTTCTTCACTATACAGGCTTTCAACTGCCTTCTATATGGTAATGAGCACCCTTTATGAATTGTCCAATACCACGAACTATGGTCAGTAGCCGGTATTCAAATAGTACCCCGAGCAGTCACTGCTTCTTTATGGCATTGACCCCGTCTCATATAGAGTGGAGCCTGCTGGTATCTGATGGTAAAATGGTGAAATAAAATATTTAGAAAAACAAGTCTTCTGTTTATCATTCTATGGCATTGACCCGTCAAGGTGCATTCTTTTTCTTCTATAGTATATGGATCACCTACTTTGCGGGAGGAATCTTTTTAAAAATATTTTAAGTGGTTTGGCTACATATACAGTAACGACTGAAACGGGATATTTATCCTGGCCGTTCATCTTTCCCATCATTTTTTGTGAGTGAGTTGTATTTGCGAGCATGTCATTGTTATTTTTACAAATACATAATATTCTGTTGTGAGACATAGAGGCTCTCAAATTTTAAGCAATACTGTATTTGTGTGCACGTCGCTTAATATTTATATGCTTAAAAACTCACCTATTTGAGGAACTTCTTTTCTAGCAGTTACTCGCAGATCATCAAAGTCCCCATTGGTTGGAATGCTCTAGTCAAACTTGTTAACTATTTCTATTCAGGAGAGCTACCAAGATTGAAATTGATTGCTCATGGACGAATATGGATGCAAAGCAGCAATTATTGGAACTGCAGGCATATGTGGAGCTTTCTTCACTAGCTGAATTCTGGCTCTTGGAAGAAGTTGGAAACAAGAGCTTAGATGTAGTAGTATCTTGCCTCGAAGCAGACCAAAAACTATCAACTGATGTCATTCATTATGCTGCAATCTCAGCCAATGGAAAATAGTTGGAGTTGCTGTGAGTAGCATTGCTCATTTGTATCCAAAGTTGCTTGAAGCCGGAGATCTTGAAAAGTTCGGGGAGGAAGTGATCGAGATGCTGAGAAAGGAATATGTTCGGTGTTCTCAGGAGGAACTGTGACTGGGTCTTGTTTCATTTGCACAAAATTTGGTCTTTTGATACTAATAGTCTTCAGAGAAATCTCACATTAAATATTTCATATCCTTAACATACCTCATTTGGGATAATCTTTTTTTTTTTTTTTTTTTCAGATTTTCTGTACAAGCTATGTAACTAATTTATGTAAACTTTGTGCTGACTTGAATTAGGGCTGCTCTTGATGCTGTGACAAGAACAAGAGTTGAGTGATATAGAATGTATGTGTGGATGCATTAAGCACTCTATCTGGGTACAAATACTTAGAGTACTCAAATATATGAAATATAGGTACTCAGAAAACTACATGCAATAGTTTTCTTATGATTTCTTGTGTCATCATCTTCCTCGTGCATGTCCTGGTGTGCATCAAAGTCATTTACATTCACAAAGTACTACAACTTTTTATAATATACACCAAAATTTGCAAATCTTTTCAAATGATTTAACTCTTGTTGCTATGGCTAGAAGCAGAAGACAAAAAGGAAATGAACTCGAGAGAAAAAGAAAGAAGAAAGAAAGAAAGAAAGAGAGGAAAATATGAATGGTGCAATGAGAGAAAAGTTCACCAAGACCCCTCCTCATAAAGATGAAAAGAGCCGAGTTGAAATGTGAGGTGGGATAACACTAATGTTTTTGTACATATGTTCGGGGCATTCATTGTTGATTTAGTACATGGATCTTTTCTCTTTGTTCAATTTTGTTTATTAAATGGCCCAATAAGTTTAAGTTCCACTCTACTCATAAACAAATTAGGATGTTTGGCAATTTGGAAGTGGAAACAGAAGTGCGGAAGTAGCAGAGACGATTTTTATTCCACGTGAAAGAGACATGATTCAAGAGGAGACCCGTGTCTGGCAAATCTAGGTGGAATGTGGCATATTTTAGAAGAAGTCACTTAGGATTCTCTAGTGAGAGAAAATGGGGGTGAAAAGGGTGAAATGATTAATAGGTCCACATGGTAGATAATCTTTTAGTGTGCCTTGAAAAACGAGTCTATTTTTATATACATATTTGGTTCGCTGAACACCAAGCGGTATGACACTTTCATTCTCTTTGCAAAAAATTACATATAATCACGCCATCTATAGTTAGTAGAATATTTTTAAAATTAAAGTGTATGAATGTACTATTGCAGACTATCATGCAATGACTCAAGTTCATGGTACATGAAAGCTATTAGCTGATCATAGAGCCCCGTGTGATTCGTGTGTATAGAAAAACAACCAACTAGAATCATGTGAAATAATTCTTCTTTTTAGGGAAGTTGTTCCTCTCTTTCATTTTTGCATTACTTAGATTTTCTCTCTTTATTTCGTGATTCCCTCTCTACAAATATTCATCATCCCATCAGGTTTAGCCTATGAGTATTTTCTGAAAAAAAATAAACAAATATTAATGGATTAACTACATCTTCCAAAACACAAGTTTATACCCTAATATTCACAAAAGCCTCTCCAAGGAATATATCACTACAACTAACTTTCGATAGCTTAATAATATTTTTCATTAATCAAAAATATTTCATTGGAGAAGATTAGTGTCACAAGAGTGCCTATTTGAATATATGAATCCACACATGTCGATATACGTCAAGTTCTGAGTAGTGTGTTCACGAGATTGAGTCAGGTTAACAAAAAGAAGAAAAAAAGAGAGGAAAAACGTGCGCATTGAAATTCTATACGATTTTAAAGCTTTTAAATCAGGTGATGTTAGACTCAACCGATATTTTTTTTTCCTTTTCAGAATTAAGATCATGATCGAGCCTTTAATTTGGACTCTCCACAACTCATTTACTTTTCTACCAACGAGTTTAGATCTCGCTGTCATCAGATCTAATTAATAATTTATGTTTGATTACGTGAGTATAACGTTCAAGACAAGGGTTTCACTATTTCTTAAAAAAATAATAATAATAATAATAGGTAATAAACAAAAATGAGAAAAAAATTATTTTGTGTGTGTTTTTTCCCCTTCTAAATCTGATGTTGATTTTAGAACGGTTTCCCCTGGTCTAGACAACTTATCAGCAGCGCCAACAAGCGTTCCATTTTCCAGAACCTCACTCCTCTTTAATAATAATAATATTTAATATTAATATCTATTTATTTATTATGAAAAAAACAAAGGCCTAACATTTTACATTTTGCTCTCATGGGCTTTTAAGTCCACCCCCAACCCCTCTCGTCTCTTTTCTTACACTTTCTCTCTCTTCTCATCTCACCTCTCGTCTCTTCTT
>JAVJIF010021080.1:0-90853 GCA_038442645.1 Agave tequilana
GTATCTTTGAGAGTCTTCTTTTTGTAGGGCTTCGTGGAGGTTATGGTTATGGTTTACTTTTGGTCTCCTATAATTTTACAACCATGTGGCCCGGCTTCCGGCAATTGAAGCATATGACCTTCTTATCTTCTTTCCCTTGCCACCTTCTTCTATTGTTAAACTTGGCCTTGTTATACATCCTCCTTATATTTTTCACTAGGAGAGATAATTCTTCATCATTCTCTTCTTCATCATCATCGTTAGAGATGGTGAGAGTGGATTTGAAAGCGATCACTTGCTTTTTTTTGTGGTGCCATCTCTTTTCTTGCCTTCTTCTCCATTTCATGGGTCTTAACGTTTCCTATAAGACTGATGAGCTCCATCTCTTCTTTGTCGTTTAGCTCCTGAATTTAATAGTCTTGACATCCCATGAGGATGGAAGTGCCCGAATGACCTTTCTTACTTTTTGATCATTGTCAATGGCATCACCTAAAGCAAGACCATTAGTTTATTTTAGTAAATCTTGTTACCATGTCATCATGGTGTCATTTTCATGCATGGTGAAATTTTCATATTAGGAACGTAAGAGATCAATCTTTGCTCTCTTAACTTGTGACGTTCCTTTGTGTGTGACTACTAGGTGTGTCCAAATCTCGTAGGCGGATTTACAATGGATGACCCTTGCAATATGGTCATCGTTCAAACTTGAAGTAAGGCATAGTGTGCTTTAGTATTTGCATCAAATTTCTTAGAGCAATGGATAACCCTAGCAATATCGTCATTCTTGCCACTAAGAAGTTTGATGTAAGTGCTAAGACACACTATGCCTGCTTCAAGCTTTGAACGATAACAATATTGTTAGGGTCATCCATTGCAAATCCGCCTACAAGATTTGGACATACCCAGTGGTCACACACGAAAGAATGTCACAATTTAGAGAGCAAGATTGATCTCTTACATTCCCAATATGAAAATTTCACTATGCATGAAAATGACACCATTAATGATATGGTAACAAGATTTACTAAAATAAATAACGGTTTTGCTTCTTTAGGTGCTGTCATTGACAATGATCAAAAGTAAGAAAGGTCATTCAAGCACTTCCACCCTCATGGGAAGTCAAGGCTACTACATTAAAGGAGCTAAACGATAAAAAAAGATGGAGCTCATTGGTCTTATATAAACTTTAAGACCCATGAAATGGAGAGGAAGACAAGGAAGAGATGACACCACAAAAGAAGAAAGTGATCGCTTTCAAATCCACTACCACCATCTCTGACGATGATGATGAAGAAGAGGATGATGAAGAATTCTCTCTCCTAGTGAAAAATGTAAGGAGAATGTACAATAAGGCCAAGTTAACAATAGAAGAAGGTGATAAGGGAAAGAAGACAAGAAGGTTATATGCTTCAATTACTGAGTCGGGCCACATGGTTGCGAATTGTCAGGAGACCAAAGGTAAACCTTCAACCTCCAAGAAGCCTACAAAAAGAAGGCTCTCAAAGCTATGTGAGTCTCGGAGAGTGAAACTGATGAAGAAGTAGATACAACACTTGTGTGTTTCATGGCTAATGATAATACACCTAAGGTAACATTCAACCTTCACTCGACGATTGTGATTAACAATGGATGAATTGGGTGAGAATTTTGAAGAATTGTCTAACAATTATGATTTCCTGAAAAAGAAGTATTTACAAATGAAAAAAGAAAATGATTCTTCAAAATAAAATTGTTATTCTTTCTAAAGAAAAGATGATTTATCTTCCACACTCATATCCATACAAAAAGATTTTGATGCATATAAAATTTCATGTAAAGCAAAATTTTTATTAATTGATAAAAATGAGATTTTTTATTTAAAAGATAAAATTAACTCTTTAGGAGATGTGTTAAAGAAATATGTGTTTGATAAAGTTAGATTGAAGGTAATATTCTTAAGAAACATACTTCAAAGAAACATGTTCATACTACACATGCTCATCATACCACACATACACGCACTCCTAAACCACAACATATACATACACATCATGCTAGACACACTACACACACCAAGCATGTTCACACCCCATACTCCCATAATGCTTTTTATTTATGGAAGAGTCTATTCATGTACTTATTGTGGCCGAAAAGGTCACTTAGTCAAATTTTGCTTTGATAAAATAAATGCTCATAATGATCATATTTAGATTCAAAATGCTAACAATAAAGGACCCAAGAAAAATTGGGTACCAAAATCAACCAATTTGTTACTTGATATAGCTACACACCAAGACTTTAAGATATAGGGAGTGGTGGTATCTTGATAGCGGTTGCTCAAGGCAAATGACGTGAGATATCAATATTTTTGCAATCCTATCAAGGTATCATGAAAGTGGCACCGTCACCTTCGGAGATGATTCCAAAGAAAAAATTATCGGTATAGGTAACATTTAAATTGGCTCATCTTCCTTAATTGAAATGTTGTTTTAGCTGACGGTCTCAAGCATAACCTCTTAGTATTAGTCAACTTTGTGATAGAGGTTTCAGAGTGATTTTTGATGATTTAGCTTGCAATGTTTGTCATGTGTACTTTCTGATTTTTCGTGAAATAATGTGTATATGATTGATTTGTCAAATTTACAATGCAATGTATATATTTAAATGTCATTAATGAAGACTCTTGGTTATGACATAGGAGAGTAGGTCATGTTTCATTTGATCATCTATCTAGAATCAACAATAAGGAAGTGGTGAAAGATATTTCTTATTTGAAATTTGAGAAAGACCGCATTTTGCGATGCGTGCTAACTTGGGAAACAAGCATATGACTTCAAAACAATCAAGGATATCATGACATCAAGACCCTTGGAGTTAATTCACATAGATTTGTTTGGTCCAACTAAAACCAAAAGTCTAAGTGGAAATCGTTTTGTCTTTGTTTTGGTTGATGATTTTTCTCGTTTTACATGGGTTTTCTTTTGAGAGCACAAACATTAAGCCTTTTCACATTTTTAAGTATTTAGAAAAAGAGTTGAAAAAGAATTTTTTTTTCGATTTTACGTATAAGAAGTGATAGAGGTGGTGAATTCATTAACCACTCCTTTATCACCTATTGTGAAGAACATGGAATCAAACATGATCGATCATGTCCTAGAACTCCACAACAAAATTGAGTCATTAAAGGAAGAATCGCACTCTTCAAATCTTATGAAGCCATATTTGTTGGGTATTCAAATCGTACTCTTTAAGAAATGGCTAGGACAATGATAAAATGAATACGGACTCCCTCAATGCTTATAGGCTGAGGCTATAAACACATCATGTTACATCTCAAATAGAATTTATTTTTGTAAAATACTTCTAAAACTTCATTTAAAATTTACTATTTGAGAAAACATAATGTTTCTTACTTTAAAGTTTTTGTTGTAAATGCTTTGTTTTAAACACTAAAGACAATTTAGAAAAATTTGATGCCAAATCTTATGAAGCCATATTTATTGGGTATTCAAATACTAGTAAAGCCTATAGAGTGTTTAATAGATCTACTTTGACTATCAAAGAATCTATACATATCAAGTTTGAGGAATCTAATACTTTTGTGAAGAATGTTGTAGAGATTGATTCCTTAAGTGAAGACATGGAGAAGATAACCTTAAAGTACTTATCTATAGAAGAAGAAAAGCCAAAGATTAATGTACAAGGTGAAGTTCAAGAGGTTGAAGTGGAGCCAACACAACCACATTCAAAGGATTGAAGATTTGCTTCAAAATATCCCAAGGAGCTCATCATAGGTGATGTATCTATGGGGGTAACTACTCGATCTAAACCCCATGATTTACGTGGGCATTTTGCTTTTATTTCACACATTGAGCCCAGAAAACATCCTCAAAGCTGAGGCTGATTCATATTAGTTGCTTGCAGTGCAAGAAGAGCTCAATCAATTTGAGCGTAACCAAGTTTGACATCTTATTCTTAGACCCATGATAGACCACTATTGGTACTAAATGAATCTTTAGGAATAAGTTGGATGAGTTGGGTAATGTTATTAGAAATAAAGCCAGGTTAGTGGCCCAATGTTACACCCAAAGCGAAGGTATCGATTTTGAGAAAATCTTTGCACCCGTAGCACAGCTTGAAGCCATACGTATGACACTTGCCTTTACTTCTTATAAAGATTTCAAACTCTTTCAATGGATGTCAAAAGTACATTTTTAAATGATTTTATAGAAGAAAAAGTGTATGTTGAACAACCTCCCGGGTTTGTTGATCCTACACATTCGGATTTTGTGTACAAACTTGATAAAGTTTTATATGGTTTAAAATAAGCTCCAAGAGTTTGGTATGAAAGACTTAAACTTTTCTAATTTCAAACAATTTTGTTAAAGATAAAGTTGACACTACTTTGTTTACAAAGCATGTAGATAATGACATCCTATTGTTTAATTTATGTTGATGATATTATTTTCGGATCCACTAATAAAAAGCTATGTAAAGAATTTGAATCATGGATGAAGAACGAGTTTGAGATGTCTATGATGGGAAAGCTAAACTATTTTCTTGGCCTCCAAATCAAGTAAAGAAGTGATGAGATCTTCATAAATCAAGCCAAGTACACAAGAGAACTCATCAAGAGATTTGGACTTGAAGATGAAAAATTAAGCAAGACTCCCATGGCCACTACTACTAAGCTTGACAAGGACGAACAAGGTATAAATGTAGACATTAAACTTTATAAAAGCATGATTGGTAGTTTACTTTATTTGATGGCTAAGTAGGCCGAATATTATGTTTAGTGTGTGTCTATGTGCTAGATTTTAATCTTATCGTAAAGAGTCTCACTTAATTACGGTAAAGCGCTTTATTAGATATCTTAAGGGGTACTATTGGAATGGTCCTGTGGTATTCAAAAATCAGACAATTTCCCATGACGAGTTATTTGGATGCCGACTATGCCGTTGTAGATTGGATACGAAGAGCACTAGTGATACTTGTTAATTTCTAGAAAATTGCCTTATTTCATGGTCTTCTAAGAAACAAAATTCAGTAAACCTCTCAACCGTCGAGGCGGAGTATGTTGCGACTGGGGCTTGTTGCGCACGAGTCCTATAGATGAAACATACTCTCCTTAACTATGATTTGCATTATCATCATATTAAAATATTTTATGATAATACTAGCACCATTCATATGTCCAAAAATGCAAATCAACATAGCGAGACCAAGCACATAGATATTCGATATCACTTTCTTAAAGATCACTATGAGAAAGGCGATATTGAAATTGATAATGTTTCCACCAAATTTCAACTTACGGATATTTTTACTAAACCTCTAGATTAAAATAGAGTTTTATTCATTTGCGGTGAGTTAAATGTTTGTATTATAGATTAATAAGTTTTGAAATGGTTTTCAAATTTTTTTATTTTTTAAATAATATTTCGTGTATGTTGATGTCTTTACCATAACTTGAGGGGGAGCTTTTCAAGCTCTTTTATTTCTTTTATCTTAAATAACTCACATGTTTTGTCATCATCAAAACCATAAAACTGGGTGATTGTAACCTTAGGCCAACATGTCTTTCTATTTGCATCTCTCTAATTAGTCATCATAATTATTGTTCACTTCCTTCTATAGTCCTTACCCATTTTTAGTTACTTAAGTTGACAAAAGTTAGTGTTCACGAAGCACTTGTTTTTATTTGGTTAAACTATTTCTTTAAAGTTTGGAGATATAATGTCTAGAGCTCGGGTTTTTCTATTGTATAAGATCATTTAGGCATCATCTTGCTTTTATGTCTTTATTTTGGAGTGATTAGTTAAGTAGCTAGTGCGAGTCTTTCTTTTAGATGGCGTTTGCTTAGACAGGGCTTTTTCTGTTGTAGGGGAAACATATGCGAAAGAAATCATATTTCTTATAAGACGAACAATAGTGAGCTGATATATTCAATACAAACAAATCTTTTGGGAGTCTTTAGCAAGAGAAACATGAAGATTATATTTCACTTTCAGTAAAACTAAGGCTACTATACACTTTGGGAAAATAATGAGCCATGATTTGAGTTTTCTTTTTCTTTCAATTGCACATAGTAACTAGGAGTGTTCCCTACAAAACCACGAAGCAGTGCACTGATGTAGGAGATCAAGACCGAACCAAGCCAAAATAGAGCCAAAATTAACAAGCTGTCGACTGCCAGCATACGCATGTCCACAGTCTGTGGTCGATAGTTGAAATATGACTGTCGACTAGGATTTTCCGAGAGTCAAGATCATGACAGTATGTCGACAGGGCATCTCATCTATCGACAAGCCCTTGGCTGTCGACAATAATCTCCACCTATCAACAGTCCTGCTGCGGATCCAGATATTCGACTCTGAGCAGGAGTTGATTTTTAAGATTGATTTGAATTTCAATTAGTTTTATTTTTTTTATGTAATTAGGTTATTTCTTTTATGTAATTAGGTTTCCTAGTTAGATTAGTCTTCTTTTTTATTTTGCCTATATAAGAACATTGTATCTTTATTTTAAACTTTGATTATCAATTAATTGAGTTTTCTCTTTCAATTACTCATGGATTCGAGTTGTTTAATCTTTGCATGTGGATTCGAGTGCTTTGTTCGTGGATTCGAGTGTTCTATCCTACCTAAAGGTGGACAGAACATGAGCGTGCTTTGTTCATGGATTTGTTGGTGTTTAAAACGAGATCTAACTAGCGTTGTTCACTTTCTTGTCTACGTCAAGTGGTAACAGAGTTTCGGCTATTTTCTGATGATGGCATGAGACATCGACAAATTGCAAGGATTTTTCATAAGAATATGCACTGTTAAAGGGAAAATCAGCGCCCTTGAGTCAACCTTGGACAATGTAGTCTAAGAAGTTAAAAGCTTGTCCCTGAAGATCGACAATCAAGGTCTGACTGATGGTACGTACCGAAGTGGACGAGATCATTCATCAGGTAATCTTCATCCACCCTCTCTACCCTTATATCCACCATAACCACTATCACCAAATCAGCCACAACCACCCTCTCATAAACCATCACCAAACCAACCACCTCCTTATCAACCATCACCACACCATCCACCCCCAAAACATCCTCTACGAATCCTCAATTTAATGAATTCTCCGATGAGGAAGAATTGTGCAATCTCATCTATCAATAGAATGATTTTGAAGATGAATATGAAGATGAAATGATAGCCTACGGGAAACAAAGGAGGTTCACTAATCCTAATCTAAATAGAAAAAGTGAATTTTTAACCCTAACAGTGGAGGTAGATTTTCTTATCCTAATTATGGTAGGGAAGAAGGTTACCTAAGTCCTAATGAATATATGATGAAAGTTAATATTCTTGCTTTTAGTGGGAATTTGACATTGAATCCTTCTTAGATTGAATTTATGAGGTGGATAAGTTCTTTGACATGACTTATGTTTCCATGGGAAACAAGTCAAGTTTATGGTGTACAAGTTTAAAGGAGCGGCCATCTGGTGGGATCAATTGCAAATCACAAGGAGACATCAAGGCAAGCCGCTCATGGTGATGTGAGAGGCACATAGAACAATTGCTTCAAGGTAGACTCCTTCCACTTGACTATCAACAAATCCTTTACAATTAATTTGAACATTATCAACAAGATACAAAGACCATCATGACATACACAGAGGAGTTCTTTTTGTTAAGTTGTGGAGCCAGATTATTGCCTTGACAGACTATCACCGTACGCAATCAACATGATGATCCCAGAGCGATGACAGAGCTTTCATGATCATAACGTTGGGCGAGTTTAGAGTTTCAGTTGTAGGCAAGTTAGGAGTAAAAGGGGCATCTGGAGCAGTGAAGTCTCTGGAGCGATAACCTCTGGAGCGGTGAAGTCTCTGGAGCCAAAGTTTACTCTAAAACACCTAGTCGGAGGAGAATCCATAGCGACAGAACATAGTAGCTCACCCGAGGTACTTAGCGAAAGCAGTCCAGCTTGGAAGCAACCGAATCCAGCCTAGAAGCAATCCAGTCGAAAAGCTTCTGTGCCGGTGAAACTTGGAAACTCGTCAAGGCAGTTTAGAGATTTCATAACTTGTAACCCTAGTTTTTTCTATAAAAGGGGATGCGCCGTCATTAGAGTTAAGAGCAAAAAAAGCATCAATAGATTATGTTATTATGAGTGCCATTGTATAAAGCGGCTGTGAGGATTCTCTTCTTCTCCCTTATAATCTCTCTGATGAATAGTAGATTTGCGTGTGGCTCTGTGATTTTTTCAATTTGAGCTTTTCACGTAATTTATGGTATCTTTGTTTGATCTGTGATTTCTTCTCTTTTCTTCATCCGCATTGTTGTCGATCCCAATAACTGATATTAGAGCAAGATTTGTAATGATGATGAGGAAAGATTAGAGTTAAAAGATTCATCGGCGCAAACTTTGGGTTTTGAAATATACAGATCAAAAACTACTTATACTAGAAAGATCTCTATCTTTCTATGAGTGAAAAGGCCCAAAAGCTGAAAGATGTCTGACGGTGAGTGGGATATTCTAGATTGAAAAGTCCTAAGGCGATCTGATTATCCCTGTCATCGACTATTACATTCAACGTCTCTAGAAAGAAGACGACCTAAGATATGATGGCGGCCTCTTGAAGCTGTACAAGAAATTCTTGACTTCAAACAAAGTTTTCTTAATGAAGAAGTTCAACATGAAAATAGCAGACAACGAAAGTGCCGCTGAGCATCTCAATGAATTCAACATGCTAAAGAGCACACTGGAATCAGTTTAAATCAATTTTGATGATGAAATCAGAGTGTTGGTTCTATTGTCCAGTCTACCATCAGCCTGGGATGGTCTCGTGATGGCAGTGAGCAATTCTTATGGGATAGAAACCTTGAAAGTTTGATGATGCAATGGGTGTTCTTCTCAGCGAAGGGGCGCTCAGGAAGTCATCAGGGTCTTCTGAGACATCAGAGAGTGCCCTGAGTGTCGATTGGAGAGGAAAATCTATGAATAAAGAAAAGAACAAAATGACTTAATCAAGTCTAAAGCAGGGAGAGGTAATTCCAAGTCAAGGGATGCCTGACATTGGCAGTGTGGTGAAAAGAGACATATTCTAAGGGACTGCAAGCAGAAAAAAGATGAAGGCAAAATCATAGAGAAGGATTCCATATATGTCACGGAGAGTGCCCTGAGTGTCGATTGGAGAGGAAAATCTATGAATAAAGAAAAGAACAAAATGACTTAATCAAGTCTAAAGCAGGGAGAGGTAATTCCAAGTCAAGGGATGCCTGACATTGGCAGTGTGGTGAAAAGAGACATATTCTAAGGGACTGCAAGCAGAAAAAAGATGGAGAAGGCAAAATCATAGAGAAGGATTCCATATATGTCACGGAGAGTGATGGATCCGATGCTTTAATTCTCTCCTTGGTAGGTTCAGTGAATTATGGGTGATTGATTCGGGCACCTCCTTTCACGCCACTTCCCGATATGACATCTTTTAAAATTATGTGAAAGGTGAACTTAGAAAGGTATATTCAAAAGATAATGAACCCTATGACATTATCGGGAAAGGCGATTTGATGATTAGCCTCTCGATACTGAAATTAAGAAATATCAGACAGGCACCAAACATGAAGAGCAATATGATCTTTATTGGTCAGCTTGTGAATTGAAGAATAAAGACCACCTTCGACGATGATGTATACAAGATCACAAAGGATGCCATAGTGATGGCACACAACAAGAAGGAATGTACCCGCTATATGTCATCGGCTCCAAAGCATCAATTCAGTTGCTTTATCGGAGTTAGATATCGGAGTGTGGCATCAGAGATTTGGGCATATGAGCGAGAAGAGAATGAAGGTTATGCTCTCCAATGATAATATGTCAGGGTTGAAATCTATCGGCTTAGATTTCTATCAAGATCACAAAGGATGCCATAGTGATGACACACAGCAAGAAGGAATGTACCCGCTATATGTCATCAGGCTCCAAAGCATCAATTTCAGTTGCTTTATCGGAGTTAGATATCGGAGTGTGGCATCAGAGATTTGGGCATATGAGCGAGAAGAGAATGAAGGTTATGCTCTCCAATGATAATATGGCAGGGTTGAAATCTATCGGCTTAGATTTCTATCAAGGCTGCATCTACGGGAAGCAGAAGATAGTCAATTTCTCAAAGGTAAAAAAGACTCTGAAGGCAAAAAGATTGGAGTTATTTCATACCGACGTATGTGGTAAGGCTTCAATTTTCTCTCTCGGAGGCTCATTTGTATTTTGTGACCTTTATTGATAATTCAAGCAGAAAGGTCTGAATTTATTTCTTGAAGCATACATCAAATGTGTTCGATGTGTTTAAGAAGTAGTTGGCCCAAGTTGAAAATGAATCAGGTCGGAAGCTTAAGTGTTTGAAGTTCAACAATGGGGGCGAATATTGCGATAACATATTTGAAGAGTTCTGTGCGAGCTAGGGAATCCGTAGAGTGAAGACGATTCTAAAAAACTCTCATCATAATGGAGTGACAGAGCGCGTCCTTGACATAACAATACTGGAGCCCAAGCAGTTCTGGGCAGATGTAGTCAACACACCAGTGTATCTGATCAACAGAGGGCCATCGATGCCCCTGAACTATGAGATTCTGGAGGAAGCATGGACCTGCAAAGAGGTAAATCTGAACCACCTTTGTTCTTTTGGTTGTATCTCATATGTCCATATAGAGCTAGATCGTAGGAGCAAGTTGGACCTGAAGTCCAAGAGATGCATTTTCATTGGATACAAAAATAAGAGAGTATGGCTATCAATTTTGGGATCCAGAAAATTAAAAAATCTTTAAGTTATCATAAGGATGTGGTATTCATAAGTAGAAGATGTATAAGGACTTGCTGACAGAGAGGAGCACTTCGGAGAAGGATCCTGAAGTGATGTCTCAGAGCACTTCAAAAAAACAAAATGTTGCAGACTAGGTGTTTGTCGAACTTGCTGATGTTTCTTGTGAAAAAGGTTTGGAGCATTCTGGAAAGGAATAAGGAACTCTGAGTAGAGATTCCCACCCCAAAGTGAGTGAGGCAATCAACTAGGATGACTAGAGCTCTATGGAGATATTCTCCTTCCTTACACTATCTATTGTTAACTAACAGTGATGCACCCGAGTGTTATAAGGAGAATTTATAGGTGGAAGCCAAGGACAAGTGAGAGCTTACTATAGATAGTGAGATAGAGTCTCTCATGAAGAACCAAACATGGAATTTTGTTGATCTGCCAGAAAGCAGATGAGCCATGCATAACAAGTGGGTCTACTCGTTGAAAGAAGAGCATGACAACACCAAGAGGTACAAAGCGAGGATGGTTGTGAAGAGATTTCAACAATGAGAATGTACTGATTTTACTGAAATTTTCTCTTTTGTTATGAAGCTAACTACTATTAGATATGTTCTGAGCATTATGATAGCAGAGGACTTGCATCTAGAACATCTAGATGTTAAAACTGTATTTCTCCATAGTGATTTGGAGATGATATCTATATGATGCAGCCACAAGGTTATATCATGCCGAGAAATAAGCAGTTGGTTTGCAAGCACAAAAATAGTCTTTATAGTTTGAAATAAGCTTCGAGACAGTGGTATCTGAAGTTTGACAGATTCATGGTTAGCAGTGAATTCACAAGGATGCAGTCTGATTACTGTAGCTATTCCAAGTGATTTGAGAATTTTTACATCATACTACTACTGTATGTAGATGATTTGCTTATTGCAGATCAAGTATGAAGGAGATTGTGAACCTCAAGGCCAAGTTAGCAAAAGAATTCTCAATGAAGGACTTAGGTCCATAAAAAAAATTCTTAGAATGAAAATCAGCAGATAGAAGATGAAGATATCACAAGCCGAGTACGTGGAGAAGGTGCTGAGATTCTAAACCTTTGAATGTCCTGCTCGAAGGTTACTTCAAGCTCTCAAAGGCACACTCTGACGATAAAAGATGAGAAGGATCTCATATCAAAAGTGCCATATCCATCAGCTGTGGGCAGCATAATGTATGATATGATCTGCACAAGTTCAGACATTGCTCAAGTAGTGAGAGTTGTCAGCAGGTATACCAGCAATCCTGAGAAGAAGCATTGGAGTACTGTCAAGTAGATCTTAAGGTATCTGAAAAAGAGTTCAAATATGATATTCTGCTATGATGGCACAGCCATTCGTCTGCACGGATATGTAAATTCTGACTTTACAAGTGATATAGACAGTTGGAAGAGTACCACTGGTTATGTCTTCACATTGAAAAGTGAAAAGTAGTAAGCTAGGTGTCGAAGCTACAAAAGATGCCACACTGTCTATGACAGAGATTGAATATGTTGCAACGACAGAAGCTTGCAAGGTGTTGATATGGCTGAAGGATCTTATGGAAGAGCTTGGCAATGAGCATAGCCAGAGTGCTATAAATCTTGTTAAAAATCCAGTCTATCATGACAAAACCAAGCACATTGATGTGCAGTACTTCATCCGTATTTTTTTAAAGGACAGTGTGTTATCACTGGTGAAGATACATATAAGTCAGAATCCCGCAGATATACTGACCAAGGTGATCACAATGGAAAAGCTGAAGACTTGCTCAACCTCCGCGGGTCTTCTAGGATGAAGACCCAGAGTTTGAGTCACAACAAATGCCACTATAAATTGAAAGTTAAAAAAGTACGAGAGAGAGATGGGGACGCTGCTATGACAAAACCAAGCATATTGATGTGCGGTACCACTTCATCCGCATTCTTTTAAAGGACAGTGTGTTATCACTGGTGAAGATATATACGAGTCAGAATCTGACAGATGCTGACCAAGGTGGTCACGATGGAGAAGCTGAAAACTGCTCAACCTCCGCAGGTCTTCTACGGTGAAGATCCGAAGTTTGAGTCATAACAAATGCCACTATAAGTTGAGTATTGAAGAAGTACTAGAGAGAGATGGGGACACTGCTATGATAATAATCAGCTCCAAGTAGGAGATTATTAAGTTGTTGAGCCAGATTATTGCCTTGACAGACTATCGCCATATGCAGTCAACACGATGATCTCGGAGCTACAGCGGAGCTTTCCAAGCATGGCGTTGGCGAGTTCAGAGTTTCAGTTGACGATAAGTTTAGAGTGAAAAGAGGCATCCGAAGTAGCGAAGTCTTAGAAGCGATAGCCTCCAGAATTGTGGAGTCTCTGGAGCAAAAGTTCACTCTGAAACACCTAATCGGAGGAGCATTCCGTAATGACAGAATAGAGTAGCTCACCTGAGGTGCTCAGCGAAAGCAGCCCAGCTTGGAAACGGCCCAGTTCAGTCTGAAAGTGGCCTAGCCTGAAAGTGAGCCAGTCCAGATGCTTCTTTGCTAGCGAAACTTGAAAAACTCATCAAGAGCAGTTTAAAGTTCTCATAACTTATAACCCTAGTTTTTTTTATAAAAGGGGATGTGTCGTCATTAGGGTTAAGAGCGAAAAAAGCATCAATAAATTATGCTATTGTGAGTGTCATTGTACACAACGGCTATGATGTTTCTCTTCTTCTCCCATGTAATCTCTTTGATGGATAGTGGATTTGTGTGCAGCTCTGTGATTTTTTCGATTTAGGTTTTTTACATAATTTCTGGTGTATTTGTTTGATCTGTGATTTTTTTCTCTTTTATTCATCCTCATTATTGTCGATTCTAACACGATCGCTTAGCATCACACTGCGACTTAGTTATGACGAAGGAGTAACAAGCGACAAAATACATTAGTGGCCTAAAATATCCTATTCAAGAATGCATGATTCTTCACGATGTATTCTCCGTTGATGAAGCCTAACAAAGCATTGAAGGTCTGAAGGTTACAAAGTAGAGCTCCCCCTTTCTACCGCTCAACACCATCTGAAAAGTCAACAAGTAACGCATGGGTTCATGAGTTCCACAATAGTTGCTCGACCGCCAGCCCATCAGTCAACCAACACGTCTACATCTGCACCAGCAACAACTATGACCACAGCTGCAAAGAGCAAGGAGAATATCTATGCCAAGCTCGGGGTTGACAAGTGCTATAGGTGTGAAGAACCTGGACACATGTCTAATGATGGCTCAAAAAGGATGCAAGTCAATCTGGCAAGTTATGAAGATGATAGGAGGAAGAGGTCAAAATTGAGGATCTAAATGAAATAGACTTTTGTCAAAGAGCAAGAATACTCTCTAACTTGTGTTGTTCAGTATTGCTATGCAATCAGAAGGCCTCCAAATACTACACAACAATATCAAATATTTTACTCAAGATGTTCGATTAAGAACAAGGTATGCAACCTCATCATTGATAATGGAAGCTGCGAGAACATCGTGCCTAGAGCAGTTGTAGATCACTTGAAGCTAAAGACGGAGCCACACCCTCATCCTTACACTATTGGTTGGATCAAGAAGGACCATTCCATCAAGATAACATATTTATATCATGTTTCTATTTCAATTGGCAAATTCTATCAAGATTCCGTTGCTTGTGAAGTGGTTGATATAGACGCATGTCATATTCTTTTGGGGAGAGCATGGCAACATGATGTTGATGCCACCCACATAGGAAAGATGAATATCTATATGTTCAATTGGAAGGGCAAAAGAGTTGTCAAGAGGCTGATTCCTTCTACTCCAAGACCTATAAATGAAAAAGAGCCAAAATTCATATCTATATGCAATCGAGATGAGTTTTTGGTGGAATAAAAGGAGACTAAGCAGAGGTTTTCTTAGTGGTCAAAGAAAAAGTTAATCAACCTGCTAGAATTCTGAAGAAGATGAAATCATTGTTGGAAGAGTTTAAGGGAGTTGTTCATGAGAGCTTCCGGAAGGATTATCACCCATGAGAGATATTCAACACCACATTGATCTTATCTCTAGATCTAGTCTACCTAATCTTTCACACTACCTAAGAATAGTCTCAAGAAAAAGGTTGAAGAGTTGATACATAAGGGACACATTAGGGAAAGTATGAGTGCATGTGTGGTATTGGCTCTTTTAACACCAAAGAATGATGGACGCTGGCACATGTGTGTAGGTAGCCGAGCAATCAACAAGATCACCATTCGCTACAGATTTTTCATATATTGACTTGATGACATGTTGGATAGATTAAATGGTTTGTGCATGTTTTCAAAGATTGACCTCATGAGTGGTTACCATCAAATCCGCATTAGGCCAGGAGATGAATGAAAAACAACTTTCAAGACTCCGGAAGGGTTATTTGAGTGGATGGTCATGCCGTTTGGACTATCCAATGCACCTAGTACTTTTATGAGATTGATAAATCAGATGCTGAAATCATTCCTAGGGAAGTTCATAGTTATTTACTTTGATGATATCCTTATCTACAATTCGAGTGAGACTAAGCATATGAAACATCTACGGGAAGAGTTGACGGTTCTATAGGCCAATGAGTTTTACATCAATTTGAAGAAATGCAATTTTATGACTACGAGTTTGATATTCTTGAGGTTTGTAGTCAGTTCTCAAGGGATCCATGTACACGAAGAGAAAATAAGAGCAATACGAGATTGACCCGTACCCAAAAGTGCCATAGAGGTAAGGAGTTTTCATAGTTTAGTTACTTTCTATCGATGTTTCATCCGAAATTTTAGTCCCTTTGTAGCACCTATTACCGATTACTTGAAGAAGAAAGATTTTTTTTCTTTAGACTACAGCAGCAGATGAGGCATTTACACTAATCAAATATAAGCTTATCCATGCACCCATACTAGCTTTTTCTGATTTCGAAAAGGTATTCGAGTTAGAGTATGATGCTTGTAGAGTCAGTATTGCGGCAGTTCTTTCATAAGAAAAGCGACATATTGCTTTCTTAAGTAATCTTAAGTGAAAATTTGAATGCGATAAGGCAAAAATAGTCTACTTATGAACAATAGTTGTATGCAATCTATCATTCTTCAAAGACATGGGAGAGCTATCTTATAGCTAATAACTTTGTGCTATATTCAAATCATTAATCACTTCAACACTTTAAGAATCAGAAGCACATCAACAATGCATGCACGGTGGGCATCTTAATGCATTGAATAGAAGGGTACAATTATTGATCACTTTGCTATGTGAGATCACTGGTTTGACTTCTTGAAAGAGTAATAAGAGAAAGATGAAGACTTTAAAGAAATTTGGGAAAAGTGTTCGACAAAGCAACCCGCAAAAGACTACCACATTATGGATGGTTTTCTTTTCAAAGAAAATTGGCTATGTGTTCCAATGACTTGCTTGTGGGAGAAGGTCCGGGATCAATAACAAAGTTCTTGATGCATTAGGTAGAAGGATATAATTATTGATCACTTTGGAAAGTGAGATCATTGGGTTTGACTTATTGAAGGAGTAATATGAGAAAGATGAACACTTTGAAGAAATTTGAGAAAAGTGTTCGACAAGACAACCCACAAAAGACTCCATATTATGGATGATTTTCTTTTCAAAGGAAATCGGCTAGTGCTCCAAGGGCTTTCTTGCGTGAGAAGGTTATTAGAGACTTAGATGGAGGTGGGCTTGGCGGACATTTTTAAAGAGACAAGACATTGGCTAGTACTGAAGATATTACTAGCCGCAATTGGGAAAGGATGTGGTTACCATTGTGAAAAGTTGTCTAGTTTGCCAAGTTTATAAAGGACAAGCACAAAAATACAATTTTATATATACTTTTGCCTGTTCCTAAAGATATTTGGGAAGGTTTGAGTATGAATTTCATGTTGGGACTTTCTCGCACGCAAAAGAGAGTGAATTCAACCTTCGTTGTGGTAGATAATCTGATTCTCCAAGATGGAACACTTTAATCCTTACGCAAGACTTTCGGCGCACCACATGTGGCCAAATTGTTCTTTTAAGAAATTGTGATATTGAATAGTGTACCAAGTTTCATAATTTCAGATCGAGATAGCAAGTGGTTGGCTATTTTTTGAACTACCTATGGCGGAGATTTGATATATCATTGAAAATTAGCAGCACGACACATCCTCAAATCGATAGATAAACAAAAGTTGTCAATCACACTTTAGTAAATTTGCTGCAAAGCATTTTTAAAGATAAACCAAAGAGCATGGGATCAAGCTTTGCTCCAAGTAGAGTTTGCATATTGCATGGTTCATAGTTTAATGGGTATTTTACCTTTTGCAATTGTCCATAGGAGGTTTCCTCATCATCTCCTTGATTTAACTAAACTACCAATTGGATAGAAGTTTAGTAATGTTGCTAGCATCTTGGTCGAACAAGTTCTAGATGTACAAGAATAAGTTTGATTGAAGTTGAAAAAATCTAATGCAAGAAATAAAGCAACAGCAAATAAGAAGAGGCGAGAGAAACTCTTTGAGGAAGAAGATATAGTGATAGTGTACTTGAGAAGATAGAATTTCAGCTGGAGAATATAGCAAGATGAAGTCAAAAAGTATGAACCGTTTAAAATTATAAAAAAGATCAGTGATAACGCTTATATTGTGAATGTGACAGACCTTTATGACTATCACTCTATCAAGCAGTTATATCCTTATTGGAACTCGAGGATGAGTTCTTTTAAAGAGAAAGGGACTGATGTAGGAGACCAAAATCAGATCAGGCTAAAACAGAGCCAAAATCAACAAGTTGTCGACTGCCAATATATGCATGTCAATAGGCTGCGGTCGACAGCTGAAATACGACTATCGACATGGATTTTTTCGAGAATTAGGGTCATGATAGTTTGTTGACAAGGCCTCTGGCCTCTCACCTGTTAATAGGCCAGTGGTTGTCGACATCAATCTTGCACTTGTCGATAGCTTTGCTGTGTATCCATATATTTGACTCTAAACAGAAGTTGGTTTTTGAGCCTGATTTGAATTCTGATTGATTTATTTTTCTTTCATGTAATTAAGTTTTCTAAATAGAGTAGTCTTTCTTTTTTATTTTGCTTATATAAGACCATTGTATCTTTATTTTTAAAATTGAACTTTGATTATCAATTAAATTAAGTTTTTCTCTTTCAATTGCTCGTGGATTCGAGCTGTTAATCTTTTGCTTGTGGATTCGAGTGCTTTGCTCATGAATTCAATTGTTTTATCTTAGCTAAAGGTATCCTTTAGGATTCATTGGCGTTAGAATAAGATCTAGTCGTTATTCCCTTCCTTGTTTGCGTCAAGTGCGGCTTACCAAGCATCAGTCTTTTAATATCTTTTGACAAATATTGCACAAGTTAAAGATTTCTTATTCTCAAAAGAAATTTGATTTATTCTCAAAAAATATTAAACACCTATAATTTCCAAATCATGAACAAACCCAACTCAATTAAAAACAACCATAGCATCTAGAAATTAGTATCAAAATCTAATCAAATTAGGTTTTTCTGATCCAGATTCCCAAGCTCCACAATTCCATATAACATATCATCATTTCCCCACATCCCTTGTTACATTTATTCAGTAGAACTAACAAAACTTGGGCTTGGACTTGTTTTGTTGCTTCTTCTGATAAATGTAGTAGGGGGCACATAAAGTTAAAATCTTTGCTAAATCATGGGCAAGATTTTACTTAGATACACATAAAGTTAAAGTCTTTCTGCTCAAATCAACTCGACCCAATTGTCAATTCAAGAATCCAAATAAAACCGAAAAAGAAAAAATTGACAACTAAAGATGAAGATGGTTACCCTGATTCTGGCAGTGTCGTCCTGGCCGGACCGAAGAAGCATCCCGAGATCACGCCGCATCTGCCTCACCTGCACCTCTCTCCTGTTCCTCAGCAGCTTTATCCTCGCCGTCGCCAGCTTCGCCTCCGTTTTGCTGCCAAGTTCCTTCCTTTTTTTAGAAACTATACCGCCCATAAAAAAAGGAAATAAACAGAGAAAGATACCATTTTGAGGAGTTGAAGCCTCTGCGGAGGATAAAAGACCCGAGACCCATGAGTTTCTTGAAGGAAAGAGAAGGGGTTTTGATCTCTGGAGACATCGCTGAGGCTGAGGCCTCCTCTCTTTAGAGAGAGAGGGGGGGAGGAGCCGAAGACGAAGAAGAGAGGCGAGTGGGGTTGTGAATTGCAACGGTAACCGGGATTTTTTGTCAATGGGGCCCACTATACTGTGCTGTACATTTTGAATGAGTTGGGCGGGGTCACGTCACCCCGGTGAGCGAGTGATGGTAAGCGCCGACACTTCCTTCGAGTTTTGAATTTTAAGGCGTGTTTGGTAACTTGCAAACTGTAAAAATTTTTACAACTTTACATTTTATACTTGTTTGGTTTCGTTTGCAAAATGCAAAATGCAAAAACTTTTACAACTCTTCTTTTCCTACTTGCAGTTGCTACAGTTAAATTTGTGGTCATGTAAATCTCACTTTTACACTCATATTTTCCCACTTACGGTTGCTACAGTTAATTTTGTGGTCGTGTAACTCTAACTTGTAGTACACTTACAGTTCAAAACAGTTACTTGATAATCAATATATAATTAAATATTATTAAATATTTAATATTTTAATAATTTTCAATTTCTTATTTAATTATTTTTAATCTTTAACTTTTTTATTGTTTTAATATTTAATATTTTACTATTTTAATTTAATATTTTAATTTAATATTTTATTATTTTATTAATACTTATTCCATTTTTTATTATTTTATTTAGAGTTAATATTTTATTAATATAACAGTATTATACTTTAATATAAAATTACTATATATTTAATTATTTATTTTTTAATATAAAAAATTACTTTATTAATATCATAATATATTTTATTATTATATTAATATTTTATTATTATATTAATATTTTATTATGTTAATATTGTAATAATAATTCAGTATAATAATACTATAATGATAATTTATTATTAAATTATAATTATATTTTACTTTATTAATTTTATATTTCTATAATATTAAAATAATATTATAATAAAATTTATATTATAATAATTTATTTTTAATATTATAATATTATAACTATATTTTATTATTGTTGTAACATTTTTTAATATTTATATCTTATTAGTATTCTTAAAATTTTATTAATGTTCTTTAGATTTTCTTAAAATTTTATATTATTTATTTAGTTAATATTTTAGTAATATTTTACTTTTTATACTAATATTTTATTAATATTATTCTTATAAATAAAATATTAAGATTATTAATTTTTATCTCAAATTTATTAATACAATTTAATTTGCAATAGTAGATTTAATTTAATAGTATTTATAATATTTAAATCACTGCTACAGTTAGTTTTGTGGTCAACTTTTCCACTTACACTTTTACATTACCAATCAAACACCGTAAAACACAATATACTTTACCATTTACACTTTCACTTTATCAACCAAACACCGTAAAACACAATATACTTTTCCATTTACACTTCACTTTATCAACCAAACACCGTAAACACAATATATTTTCTCTGCTACAGTTTACTTTTTTCATTCTCATTTTACGACTTACGACTTGCGACGTTTTGTAACGAAACAATTATTGCTAACTTTTCCCAACGGCCGAGGTTTGGTAAGGGTGTGAACCGGGAACCCGGGCAGAGACTGTGGGATTCGAAAAGGGAAGGTATGTTTTTTTTTTTAAAGGTACAAAAGGAAGCTAATTGAGAAAAAAGAGAAATGGAGTTAAATAGTTTCCTGCTTTAGCGTCTGAAATCTGTGAAGAAAAAGAGAAATGAAGAGTTAAAGATTTGGGTTCCGTAAAATCCATTCTCATTTATAACATAGGATAATTTTTTTAAAATGTATTTTTATTTCTAGAGGCGAAAAATCATGTAAAGAAAGTTCAGAATTACTTCTTTTGGTTTCTCTGTTTGGCCATTCTATTTAGAGTTTTATTTTGATGCTTTGCATTTTTGCATTGAGAAGCACCTGATAATGTAGATTGTGACAAGGTCTCCTCCAACTCTCAAGATCCTAACACGTGACAGTTGGGTGATTTACATTCAGACACGTGCAGGCTAAGCTAGTTGAGAGTTTTTCAAAAGATTTCTCCTCTCATCTCAAGTACAAAATTATAGTGTCTTTAATCACATCAAGCTTCTAGCCCAAGACTAATTGAAAGGGGATAAGAGCCATGTGAGTGACATGATATGGAGAGCGACATTGTTCAGAGAAACATTTAGTTCTCCGCTGGATAACACACCCCTTAACATTTAGGTTTATCTCAAACCTAATTAACTTGACTCGAACAACTTTTTTTTTTAAAGTTTTATAAGACTTAATTTATGGGAGCAATAGTTGCTTAAATCAAACAAATTGTTTATTTGTTAAAAAGCACTACTACCAATAACTTTTAACTTAAGCACACTCAAAAAGACCTCTCTAGACATCAATAATCCCCATTGTCTTTTAACATGACACTGATGACAATTGGTTTAAAGTCCAAGAGAATGAGGTTTGATAAGAGCATGCTTAGTGAGAGTATGCATCCATCGTGAAGCTGTATAAAATACAGTTCAAAAATATTGTAGCATCTACAACGGAGGGTATATTAATTCTCACCGTCCAGTCTCAACCGTGGGCTCCAATTTTTGCAACAGATCTGTTGCAAAAGATGCAGCCCTATGCGCATGGGTCCCGCATGAGAAACTTTGTGATGCCGTTTGTTTCGCGTAAAACTCCGTAATTCGTAATGATTTACTACCCAGTTACAACTACGGCGTTTGTTTGGACCGTAATTCGTAAAAGACTTACGTAACTCAAATAACACTGACTTACAACCCAGTTACCACTCACTTACAGCCCAGTTACAGTTAATTTTGTGGTTATACAAATTGTAATATTTTTTATATTAATATTAAAAATTTTTAATATTTAACTTTTTTAATATTTATTTACAGTATTAAAACTTTTAAAATCACCAAATAGTTAATTTTGTGGTCAACTTTTTCACTTACGACTTATACATTACGACAACCAAACACCGTAAAGTACAATACACTTTCCCACTTTACAATTTTATATTACCAACCAAACACCGTAAAATTTACATACATGTAACTAATTTACAATTGTAAAAGACTTTACCAATTACAACTACGAATTACGGCCAGTTACGACAACCAAACAGACCTAAATCAAAATCGTGTGGATGGGTCACGTGAAAAGCCTGCGCGGGGATAGAAAATGGAAATAAAAAAATTAAAAAACTGCATGATAGCCTGTGCGAGAAAACGCCAGTGGGTCCTGCAAGCATCTTTTTAATTTTTTTTTCAAACTTGACCGTGTCAAAAGATTTCAAATTTGACCATGCCAACGATTAAATTTTTTTCAACTTTTTTTTAGACAATCATGGGTCTCTATTTTTATCATTGATGATACGTTTTGAGTCTCTACATTTTCGTGGAGGAAACTCTATTTTGCTCAAAAATAAAGCCCCTTTGAGGATGCTCTAAGTGAAAAAAAAAAAACAAGAAAAAAAAAAGTGCACCCAAATCAGTACGCAGGCTGCACGCGGGCATAGCTCTCCGTGAACGCACAAGGCAACCATTTCAATTAGTTTAACAGCGTCTTCGGAGATCCAATGGCTCTCGTCACAACTGTACGCCTCAATAAAATAAAAGAGCACCAAAGAATAACTCTTTTCTTTAAAATTGTTAAAATATAAATTCTTTAGCCCTCACTTCAACTTTAAAGTTTTGATACAATAACAGATTTTAATATGAAATCAAGATAACTCGGTTCAATTCCAACCGGGCACACTTTTAAAGCAGATTTAACAATAAAAATACCGTTGTGCTAAAAGTCCAGATTTCAACTCATAAAAAAGATGCTTGACCTGCGAGGGTGTGTTATACCTCAACCTTCATCTTAACTTTGGAGTTTTGGTACAGTGGTGGACTTTAGCATGGTATCATAACAACCTAAATTCAACTCTCACCTGCACGCACTTAAAAAGCGGATTTAAAATTAAAAATACTGCTACCATGAAAAACCCAGCTTTGGCCATAAAAATAGTGCTAAACTTGTGGGGGCATCTTAAGTATAAATATCTCAACCCTCACTTCAACTTCCTAGTTTTGATATAGTAACAAAGACTAAAATAAAAATAATTATTTCACTTTGAATATACTTGCATGTCTACTCAAGAAATAAATGAATGAGACTCGCATCAAATAATTAATGCTCTAATTTAGCCATTCCAAAGGATACATGGTGTTTTTTTTGGTTCCACGGTGTTTGTATAAGTAGATTAAATGTGAGTATATAAACAATCTTTCTGGCTAAATTACAATTTAATATTTTAAAGTTTCATAGATATTACATTTAAATATCTTTTTTTTTTTTTGCACGTAAATACCATATAATATTATCTCTTGGTACTTTGATACTCTCTGTTAGCCTACTTTTATAATATTCTTTGAAATATTTTCATGTGAGAAACATGTGACTCTTTTGAACAATTATACCATCTTTTCATCTTTATTCTTTAAAATTTATTTATCCCATTTCTCAAAGTACATGAACTACAAAATCAATATTTGTCCTTTAACTCTTTTTTCCATTTTAACACATTTTATTGTTATTATTATTCTATGATATTTTCTTCAAGAATTATCGCCCCAGATCACTTTAGAGAATAATGCTAGGACAAAATTTAAAATCATATATAGCTTGTTTCGGATTAACTAGGAGAAATTTCAAAACTATCATAAAGAGATTTTATAAATAAAAAAAATAATCCTTTTAGAATCATCATGTGTTATCTTTTCCTGAAGAAATTTTAATCATATTTTTTTCATGCTGTGTTTCTTCAAAAATTAGAGTTTGGAACTTAGAGTTTGTCATGAAAATAGAATTAGAGGATGATGAAAATTTTGTCCTTTTAGCCGTATTGTTAAGAGGTTGTAATTATATTTTCCTGAAAAAAAAACTAAGGGTATTTATGTGCCACAAAAAGAACAATAAGACATTTAAGTGCGATATCTGCAAAATTTTAAGGCATTAAAGTGCAATTTAATCATAACTTGATTCAATTAATATCACCTTGTAATACACCTTAACTTCGGATTCAGTTCATGTGTGTGAGCCACACGCACATACAATAAGAGAAACAATCACGTGCTGACATGTAGATTGGATCTCTTATAATCTCTTATAATATGTGTGCGAGGCCCGCACACATAACATATTATAAGAGAATCAATACATGTGTTAGCGTGTGATTGGTCTTCTTATTATATGTGTGTGTTGACCGAACCCCCTCAACTTCCGCTATTAATTTCCAAATGCAACGGAAAGTAGCATAGAGTTTCTATTTTTTTCTGGTTTCTATAAAAGTTGAAATGAGAAGAAATATATGCTTCCATTCTTTCTCACCAAATTCCACCCGCCAAACACACCATTTTGAATGAAAAATTTCCTCCTCCGCTCAGTACAAGTTAGAACTTAACCAAGAATGGCCTTTTCTAACGAGTGCCCTAAGGACACAGATTAAGCAAGAATTAGTTTCACATTTTGTTACTTTTTTCTTTCTTTCTTAGCTCTTTACAACATGAAAAGCTAACATTCTATTTTGATGATTAGAGGTGGCTTCAATCTTTACCTTTTAATTTGAGTATCGAAATACATTATTGAAATATGTTGGGCAAAATGATATTTAATTTTTAGGGAAAAAACGGTGTGCTAAATGTATGCCCAACTCGTTAGGAAACTTTTCTGAAATAAAAAAGTATGGAAAGAAGCAGACTAGTGTTTGTATTTTGAGTATTGAAATACTCTTTAACTTTTCATGAACTTTTTCTTGATTACCACTGAAAACTATTCTTCCTTCGTTATAACCTCCCAACAATAGTTTCTTTTTTCTTTTTGGTATAACAAAAGAGAGCATTACTCTCTAGCGTACATAAAACCCAGCATATCCCTGCTCAGCAGAGCAACCAACTCAAGGGGCACCCCTCCACCGGTACACAAGTGATCATAACCATTTTCCCCCTCAGTGGCAACCCAAGTCCGGAGGAATGTTACCCTCACGATATATATGAGAGACCCGCCATGACTCCAAAGCTAGAGAGCCAATGCTTAATGTCAGCAAGCATTGCATTCACCCATTGGCTCGGGCCCTTAAACTTAGTAAACCATTGCTGGCGCAAACAGAGAATGAGTAGATCTCAGTAGTCGACAATATAGTCGATTAATGGTAGGATTAGTCGACTAATAATCTGTACTAGTCGACTAATCGACATGCTGGTAGTTTTCCTTTCCGGGATCTATTTCCAGCTCAAGTTGGATTCGACTTTCCTTTCCTCTGAGGCGGTGTTGTTCGTATTGATGGAGTGTGTAGGACTAGGAGAATCCTATGTACTATAACCGCTTAGGGATGACCTTCAATATATGAGAGAAAAAATTAAGAAAAAGTGAGAGATTAGTGAAAGAACTTTTAACCATAAGGGTTCGCTGTTCTAAGCGATCATCAAAGGGCTTGTAATCTTCTTAGCGAAAGAAGTAAGCATTTCTTATTGTACTCTCTCAAAGTTTAATAAAGTTTTTCCCCTTCATCCGTGGAAGTACACACAATCTGTTTGATCGGTGAAACCACATTAATTTGTATGTTGCTTTTATCTACTTCAGAATATCTTATCTCTTCTTCTTCTCATTGCTCAATAATCATATCTTTCTGTTGCGCTAATCCGCAACAACTTGTGTCAAAGTATAACAGTCTGTCACTACTAGAAAATCGCTAAATTGCGGTAAAAAATTGCGTCGAAAAACATTTCGACACAATTTTTGCATCAAATTATCGCGAATTGAAAAATCCCCGCCACATTTGGTGAAAAATTTCCCGGGAAGTACGTGTCAAATTTTCGACGCAAAAAAAAAATCACGCGGGATTTTTGGTGAAAATTCCCGGGACATATTGCGACAAAAATTTGATGCAATGCTTTACAAATTGTGTCGAAAATTCAATGCAATTTGTACCAAATGGCGTCAAATTAATTTTTAGACGCGATATGTAACATTGTGCGACGAATTTTTTTTCGACGCAATATGCTACATTTTTATGGTTGAATTGGTTCTCTCCTCTCTCCCCTCTCCACTTTCCAAAAATAACAGCCACCCCCCCCCCCCCCACAATTTCCCCCTCCCCGGGCGTCCCCCTCTACCCGGCGTCCCCTCCCCCTCCCTGACGTCCCCCTCCCCTCCCCCTCCTCCCCCCCACTATGGGGCCCCCTCCCCCAAGCCTCCCCCTCCTCCTCCCCTACCATCGGGCCTTCCCCTCCTCCCCCCACCACCACCAGACCTCCCCTTCCCCAAGCCTCCTCCCTCCTCCCCCCCACCACAGAGCCTCCCCTCCCCAAGCCTCCCCCTCTCCGGGCTCCCTCCCCCCGGGCCCCTATCCCCACAACCCCTCCCCCCGGCCCACCCCCTTCTTGCACCTCCCCCTCCCTCCTCTGGCCCCCTCTCCTTCCCCGCAGCCCCTCCCCCCTGGCCCGCCCCCTCCCTGTACCTCCCCTCCCTCCCCCGCCACCTCCCCCTCCCTCCTCCGCGCCTCCTCCCCCGGCCCCCTCCCTCCTCCTACCTCCCCGACTCTCACCGATCAGCCGCCGCCTTCCTCCCCTGCAGGTAATATTTTTATCAAATAATTCTATTTTTTATTATAATTTATTTGAATTGTCACAAGTATAAGCTATTTTTGCACTTGCACTGCACTTGGGACACTGACACGGACACAGGACACAGACACAGACACGACACGGACATGAATAAGGATATGTGACACGGGATACGGACACAGAACCGAACATGGACATGACAAGAATACGATATGGACATGTATATGAAGCATGGACACAATCATGAGACACGGATACGACACGTATCAGATCACAGACATGAACACAGACCCAATAAACCCTAAATTCCCGTTCAACAAACAACGTATATTACCTGTCCTATAACTACTCTCTGATACAAACAACTTATGAATCTTTAACATGTGGTCTTCATAGACTTTTTGTTCATATCAACAATTAATTTGTATTGTTAGTGGTTATTACAAGTAATGTGTGGTGGTTATTGGATTGTCTGTTTGGACAAGTTTAGGATTGCATTGTAAAGTTGGACATTGTATATGTGTTGTGTGTATATTGACTAATATTTTGGTAGTACCTTCCTTTATTCTCTGGGTCACAACTACCCTACGTGGACTTGGAGAAAACAGGGGAGGTGCTGCCGAAATTTAGTCAAAATGCACAAAACATGTATATATCTCCAACTATACAATGTAATTCTGAAAGAGATAGAACCCATCACCCTTAATTGAAACTTACCATGACATTCCATAAATCCTAAACGCGGACACAAACACAGACACAACCAAATGTACCCTAGATTCTCATTCAACAAGCAACGTACATTACCTGTCCAATTGAAACCCTAAATAATAACCCTAACCTAAATCTAACTCTAATCACAATATACAACTAATTAACATATTTACTGCTTGTTGTGTAATAGTATCTATCCTGCAGTAAATAATGAAGTGGGATAGGAGTTAGGTACACTTGGGGAAAACAAATGTGAAAAACAGAGACGGATGTGAAGTATTTATAGAATTGACTATTGATCATTCCGCCATTAATAATAAAATAAGTTGTCCGTGTAGGGAGTATAAAAACAAAAAACGCTTGACAAGGACAACATGATGTTCTATTTATTAACTAAAGCGGGGTATCAAAATTACGCTCGTCTTGCACGATGGCATTCGCATAACGAACCAAGACAAATTTCCCACCAAATAGAAATGACAGCGATGACCAGGGTCCTGGTGATGGTGTCTACTATGGTGGTGTTGACTATCACAGTCTTCCAAGATCACTTTTACATAATCCGGTCGACGAGGACTCTAATGATCCGACCGACAATGGCCCAACTGATGCTCCTTCCTCGGAGACTGATGATTTCGTGAGAAGGTTAAAGAACATGCTCCACTATACCCAGGTTGTAAGAACTATTTCAGACCGTCGTTCATAGAGTTTTACCTCATCAAATCAAGGGATAAAATGAATGACGTCATATTTGGAGAGACAGTACATTTATTGAACAACGACAAGCTACGCAAGTGTGCATGATAATTACCAGAGAGAAGAAGTTATTACTTATTACGGGGTGATCATAGATATCATTGAACTATCATTTAATAAGGAGCACAGAAAGATCGTTCTGTTTGATGTGACTGGGTTGATAGAACAAGAACAAAATAGATAAACATGACTTCACACTTGTTGACTTTACAAGGCCAAAAAAGAAAACTTATCCCTTCATCTATCTTCTCTGGTATTGCAAGCATTCTTCATGCCGGATCCATTGGATAAGCCTTGGTGGTGCCCATTGTCACAAAACCAAGAGATACCTTGGATTTAAGTACCGAAGGTAAATTCTTGGAGGTAATGCCCATCCGAACCGATCCTAGTGTGGCGTCTACTTCTACTGACGATGTTGATCCTATGGAGAAGTAATAAATTAAATGTATTCTGATTTCTTTCACTTTAATTTTAATTATATATTGGATTTTATAATAAACATAGTGTTAATGTACAACTGCTTTTACTTTATATCTGAAAATGATCTAATTGCATATATGTACTTTATTTCTAGAAATGAGCTAGTTGCATATATTGTATGACTACTTAACTTTATGTATTGTGTACTTTATTTTTTGTATTGACTTACAAATATCTATTGTACAACTGTTTACTTTATATCTAGAGTTTATAATTATAAAACACAGGTCTTCTAAAATGGCAACATCATCTTCCAGCCAATCCAGGAGAAAAACTAGGCCAGTTGGCCCGATCCAGATTGACGGAGATGGTTGCCCGTTTGGCCCTCACTACGACGCACTCTCAGATCGCATTAATCATCATGTCTGTCATTGCGACGAGTTCTCTCCGGCCCTGACTTGGCCTGATTACAAGAATTCAGGAAGAGTTGAAGCATTATAGCATGAGTTGGCTGCAAGTTGTGTTATTCTTTATTGAGATTTTTATGTTTATGTTTATGTTTTACTGAGATTTTAATCCAACTGACATTGTGTTATATGCAGGGTGATTTTTCACTGCCGGTTTGGAATGACACGGGTGATATTCCAAGGAAGTTTCATAAGTGGTTCAACGACAATGCCAAGAAGAAGTGGAATGACAACAAAATCGTTCCCTGCGTCGTACCTTTGATCGCAACTAGGGATCCATAGATGACGCTACTGCATTGCATCCGGACAGAGTCGACAATGAGAGTTGGATGAACCTCTTGTCGATATATGAAAAGAACAGCTAGAACGACAGGAGTGACTTGTTAAAATAAAAAAGTGATGAATTGTTTATATATTATTATACCTGAAAATTATTGCCTTGTTTATTTTTAAATTTGTAGTCGAAGAGGAAAAAATGTAAAGCCTATAGCATTGCAAATGACTTGCCGCATAGGATGGGTAGAGATGCTCTTTTGTGTGGAAGGGCAAATTTGTAAGTATAAATTTATATTCATTTGGTTTTATAGTATATTTACTTTTTAAGTTAATTTAGTTTTTTAAATTTCTTATATTTCTAATAGAGAGAAGCCCGCGGGAGGGAGTCGAATGCAAAAGAGATCTACAACAAGGAATTTCTAAAGATGGATGCGCTCGATACTCCTGAGGGCGAGCTTCCATGTTCCGCACCCGGGGCAAGCTAGTCACCAACGACGCCATGTTTATTGGTGTCAGTATTAAAATTTTATTTATATATTCTTACATTTATGAAAATGATATAAATCTAATTATATTTTTATCATGCCTTTGTTAATTTTCAGCTCCAGCTTTAGAGGAATTATGATGCGGCGATAGCAGCTAATAGCGATGAGAGCACCGCTAGCACACAAGCGACTATCGAGACATTTGGATGTATGATGAGGTTCGGGCTGCACGTGGATGTTCCCAGAGGAGGGACGCTTACACCGCCCGGCTTAAGCAGCAAGTTCAGACCATGAGACAGCAGTCGGACGCCGATAGAGAGAGGATCGCCAGTTTGGAGGTTACTCAAAGAGAGATGCAACTGTTAATCTCCCAGTTTATAGCGAGTCAACAAGGCACCGAGCAACCTAACAGCGGGGGCGACGACAGTACTGGCGAGAATGATGACAAGGCATAGGTGAGATGGGTGATATGATTGTGAAAGACATCCGTTCAAAGCACACGTGTTGTCGATCATGACATCCATGATGGGAAGAGGGGATTCATCCTTAGGACAAGCTACATTTAGATCACGGAAATCAATGCAAACACGGATCTTCACATTCTTCTTGGTGACAGGGATGATATTAGCAACCCAATTAGGGTGTTGTTCTTCCCTGATGAAATCAGAGTCTATAAGCTTCTTGACTTCCGATTGAATTGCTTCCATTATTTCAGGGCGAAACCATCATTGTTGTTGCTTGACAGGTTTCGCATCTGGATTGATATTAAGGCGATGCATAGCCACCTGAGGATCAAACCCAGGCATATCCTCGTAGTTTCAAGCAAAAACATCTATATACTCTCGCATGAGACATATTAGATCTTCTTTCTCAGGAGGTGATAAGCTTTCGCTTATAAAGATGGGTTTAGGGTTAGCCTCATCTCCCAGATTAATCTGGTTACCTTATCCTCTGTGGGTGGTTCACGTTGTTCAAAGCAAATATCCCATAGAGTATTCAAATATTTGATCCAGGGATCTGTATCTGACTGGATCATTTCCTCATCTCTATCTTCCGGGTGGCTTGTTGAAACCATGTTTACCAAAGGACTTTGAAGATGTCGCCGACACTGACATCTGACTCCAACGATGACGTGCCTGATGAGTGGTCGTGATATAATGACTCTTCAGACTCAGAGGTTGACGGGATTGGAGTGAACACATAGCTCAACCCCCTCCAAATTCGGTGATAATAGTCAGGTGTTTTTCCTCTAGGAACAAAGGCTGAAGTAGATTCGCCTTCCTTTGCCAAAGTTCAAGTCAAGACCACTTGTTAGGTCATACCCCATGTTCTCCATCATTTTGAGTACATTTGGCTCGTAATGAGAGAACTGAGGGGGTTCATCTCGCTTTGTGAGTCTTCACGAATCATTGGTTTGGATTCAACTTTTTCGAAAAGGATCAGTTTTTTATCTTTGTGTCTTTCTGGGACCTCAAAAAAAGTTCCTTGCACATCATTGATGCATTGACATGTCATGAGAGATGATCTTACCGGTGCATGCAATGATGTCGGGCATCAATTGCCGATTAGGAGTCATCATCTACATCAGTACTAATATCTAATGGTACAGAATCAGAAGCAAACATAGAAAAATAAGCCAAATCTAACTCTTCATTAATACACCACTCACCTACATCATTGACGGTGTTATTAATATCGAGCTTATTAATACTCGTTACAAGAGAATTTAGCCCCCAAAAACATTCTTCTTCTGTCTCTGGCTCGACATCAGCTTCATTACCAGAGTCTGATTGCTCTGGCTGAGGATTCTCATCTGCTTTCATAGAATCCTGATAAAGGAGGGAGTCTGTGAAGTAATTATCTACCCCCTTAAACAAATGCCCCTCGGCGATCAACGTTCGGATTTTCTATCTCCGTCAACATACTTCATGACTTGATGGAGAGTAGAGGGGACGACATAGTTGCGATGAATGCATGGTAGTCCTAGCAGCAAGTTATATGAAGTGTCGACGTCAATAACATAGCACGTCACCTCAGACCTCATGTCCCCAATTTGGCATTTGAATTTGATCTTTCCCATCGGGTGCGTACCATTGGTGTTAAAGCCATAAATGATAGTTTGAGTGGCGCTAAATCAATGAGTAGGGATTCCCAAGTGCTGCATGACCCGACGGGGATGATGCTCAACACGAATCCTAGATCTATCTGAATGCAGCCCACCTCAAATGATCCAATGTACCCTGTGAAGTACAGGGGTCTATCATGTTAACCCTTGAGCTGCATGTCATCTGGAGTGAAAGTTATGTAGGGGACATGTTGAGAGGCGTGGAAGCAATTTTCTCCATCTTCCACCTCTGGTTTAGCTAAAATCCGGGTGATGAAGGCCTCAGCATTGGCTAAAGCTTCTCTTAGAGCTTCTCTTATTGACTTCGACAATCTCAAGAGCTCACAGAGGGTGATCCTAGATGGGATATTAGCCAGCTGAGCCAAAACATCAAAGCGATAAGGTGCTGAAGATCCCTCTGCTTTGTCTTTTGGGAGAGTTTTGGCATACCGAAACTCCTTTTGCTTCTCTACGGGCTGCTTCGTGGATTGCTTGATTGGCTCTTGGGTCGGCTTAGACGGACTTGCCACCACTTCGTCATACTTTTCAAGAACGACTAACCCGAATGAGTCCCTGCTATAAGCGGTGTATTCGGCTCTACAGGAAGGACGATTGTCTCCTTCTCAGAATCAGTTAGCGAGGTGACATCAGTTTTTGCTTCTCTAGAGGAAGCACACACGACATTGCAAGGTGAGGCTTTTGCTTTGCCTCGTACTTCTTGGCGGTAACAGTAGTCCACTGCTGGCCTTCCATGAGGTCGGGATGAACCCATATCGTCTCTCCTTGAGCAGTATGAACAGGTACGAGATCTTTCTCCTGTTGGTAGTGTGGATCTGTATCGATTACCCTTTGTTCTCCTTGTTGATCCCGAAATAATACCAATTGTAGGATCTAAAATATACGTCAACACAACACTAGAACAAAGAATGATTAGCGTTAAATATAAACTTGCACAAAAGGAAATTAAATCACAGAAAGTAAATCAAACACAAACACAAGTGTTTTATCCTGCTTCGGTCCTCTTGACCTACATCCAGTTCCTAAGCCACCCGCTTGAGATTTTTCTTTAACCTTTAATTTTGTACACCCAAAATCAATACCTTGTATACCACTTGACAAATCCCCTATGCCAAATGTATACAACTCTTCTTACAATCCAAGAAGACAACAACACCCTGTACAACTTCTCTTCAATCTGAAGATGCTCTTGTACAATCTTTCTCTTTGAGTGAATACAATTAAACCTATAAGCCTTGAATCTGTATGTAATTGTGAACAAGGACTCTTATGGGTGGACTCTCAGAAATCTTCACTAAAGGAATGGAATTTGAGTGAAGAATTGAAAGTAGAAATAGTTTTCTAAAAAACTGATTTTTCAACAGAGTTTTTTAAGCAGAAAACTATTGATATGAATTGGTGTCTTTAGCCTAGGACAACATCCCTATTTATAGGTGAAATCTATAGTCAGCTAGGGTAGTTATCAGGACAAATTGAATTTTAAAACGTTGGATAAAACACCAGAAATCAAAAACTGACTAACAATCAGAAACTATCATTAGTCGACTTGAGGTTGGGGGTTAGTCGACTAGGGGAACAATTTTTGCCTAGATTAGTCGACTAATAAAGGGAGTAAGTCGACTAGGGAAAGACTGATACATGAGACATGTTTCTAGAAACTGAACTTAGTTGACCAGTAGAATATATTAGTCGACTACAACTAATATTAGTCGACTAGGAAAAGTATAAGTCGACTATACATTGTATGCAGAACAGAAACAGAGAGTTGGTATCTTTTCAGGACAAAAGTTAGTGACTACATAAAGTATCAAGTCGACTATAAGATGTATAAGTCGACTAATCAAGAGTATAAATCGACTAATAGGGCTTATGATGTGTATATGTTCAATACTTTTAACATTCTAATAAATAATACAATAGACATCTATAGCCATTATCTTTGGGAAGTCTTGAGCATGTAGGACTCTTGTATAAACTTGTGAGATAGAGCTCCAATGACATGGCTTTACAAATGTATCATCAAAATCAAGTTCCAACATTCTCCTCCTTTTTGATGATGAAACTTTGTGTGCATGAAAACTCCCCCTGCAGAAAATATTTTATATGTTCTCCCTCTGCATAGAACAGGTTATAACAGATATAAAAAAATATGTATTCTCCTCTTGCAAAAAATATATCATAACAAATATATATATATATATATGATAAATGTTTGAAATATTTTTCTTATCAAACTTTTTATATGGTACCTGAAAGATAAACATTAGAATGGTACCAATCATTATAAGATCAAATCATTAACCTTTAAGAATCCAAACCCAATCTGAATTTGGTTTCCATATGTTAGTATACATATAATTGTATGAATTACATATAGAATGTATGTATGATACGATATAAGTATTTTTATCAATAATACTTAAGTTTTTACTCCATATGAACTTGTTCTTAATTCTTTTTGAAATAATATCAGTATTTCTTTTCACAAAAGATTTATATGGATTATGATTCTTTTTACTAACATGTGTAGATTTTTCACTTTGATTTAAGAATCCAAGACCATAATGATTATGTGACATCTCTTGATATGATAATAAATCATTTAACTTTGCTTTTCCTTGAATAAATTTAGTCATATTTTTCAATATCTCTTCATATTTTATTTTGAAACTTGATATGTCTTTATTTAAAACAGTAATTCTTCCATTTAAAGACAAAGTTTCCTTTTTAAGCATAATATTTTCTTTTATAAAATTCTCACTATCTTTTTTCAATGATGATGATCACTTTTTCAAAATCATCATTTTGAGAATTTATAGAAGAAATTTGAGAAACATAACATGAATTTTCTATGATAAGCTTTTCATTTTTCTTTGATAAAACTCTATTCTTTATCTTTTCATTCTTAAGATTATTGTATAATTCATGAAATGCATCTAAGAGTTCAGTATATTGTACCTCATCTTCTTCTTGAGCCTGAAATAAATGTTGGCATGTTCAGTGGCTTTTTCTTCGTCAGAGGAAGAGGAATCACTATTTTCTTCTTTTTAAACTTTTTGCTCTTGATTTTCTTTTATTTTTGAGCAATAGACAATCCTTCTTCATATGACCTATTTTATTACAATTATAACATTTGAACTTATCTTGCTTCAAGAACTTTCTGAATTTTCTTGAGAGCATTGCCATCTCCTCTTCATCGTCGTCTGAATTGTCCGTATCTGAGGATGCATGGAAGGTAAGTTCTTTCTTCTTTGAGAAAGGTTGTTATTCATCCTTTTTTCTGTCTTCCAGTTGTACTTCATATGCCATTAAATTACCAATAAGGTTTTCTAATGACATAGTGGAGAGATCATTTGCTTCTTTGATTGCAGTTGTCTTCTTCTCTCAATCTGATGTGAGTGCATGAAGGATCTTGCGAACTTTTAGACTTGGGTGTATTCCTTTTCAAGGGATGCTAAGGAATTTGTTATGTCGGTGAACCTTGTTATCATTTCTGAAATTGTTTCATTCTCCATCATTTTGAAGAGTTCGAACCTGTGAACAATAACAGAAATTTTAGATTCTTTAACCTTATTTGTACCTTCATGTGTTACCTGTAGTATGTGCCATATTTGATTTGCAGATGTGGCTGTCGACACACGATTGAATTCTTCTTTGGTTAAGTTACAGAATAACGCATTCATCGCTTTAGCATCAAGGTTCGCATTCTTCTTTTGATCATCACTCCAAGCGCTGTAATTGGTAGTCGGTTTGGTGTACGCTGCTTCTACTATGTTCCAAAGTTCATACTTGAGTGATTGTAAGTAAATCTTCATTCTACACTTCCAGTAGTTATAATTCGATCCATCGAATAGCGGTGGACGTTGTGTAGAATGTCCTTCTTTGAATTGTGATGAAGGAAACTCCGTTGCCATCCTTGTAGGTTGTTGACCGGGTATGCAGGGCTCTGATACCAATTGTTGCTCCCGAAATAATACCAATTGTAAGATCTAAAATATACGTCAACACAACACTAGAACAAAGGATGATTAGCATTAAATATAAACTTGCACAAAAGGAAATTAAATCACAGAAAGTAAATCAAATGCAAACACAAGTGTTTTATCCTGGTTCGGTCCTCACCTACATCCAGTCCCCAAGCCACCCGCTTGAGATTTTCCTTTAACCTTTGATTTTGTATACCAAAAATCAACACCTTGTATACCACTTGACAAATCCCATTTGTCAAATTTATACAACTCTTCTTACAAACCAAGAAGACAACAATACCTTGTACAACTTCTCTTCAACTCAAAAACGCTCTTATACAATCTTTCTCTTTGAGTGAATACAATTAAACCTATAAGCCTTGAATCTGTATGTGACCGTGAACAAGGACTCTTATAGGTGGACTCTCAGAAATCTTCACTAAAGGAATGGAATTTGAGTAAAGAATTGAAAGTAGAAATAGTTTTCTAAAAAACAGATTTTTCAGCAGAGTTTTTGGGCAGAAAACTATTGATATGAATGGTGTCTTTAGCCTAAGACAACATCCCTATATATAAGTGAAATCTATAGTCAGTTAGGGTAGTTATCAGGTCAAATTGAACTTTAAAACGTTGGATAAAACACCAAAAATCAGAAATTGACTAACAATCAGAAACTGCCATCAGTCGACTTGAGGTTGGGGTTAGTCGACTAGGGGAACAATTTTTGCCTAGATTAGTCGACTAATAAAGGGAGCAAGTCGACTAGGGAAAGACTGATACATGAGATATGTTTCTGGAAACTGAACTTAGTCGACCAGTAGAATATATTAGTCGACTACAACTAATATTAATCGGCTAGGAAAAGTATAAATCGACTATACATTGTATGCAGAACAGAAACAGAGAGTTGGTATCTTTTCAGGATAAAATTTAGTCGACTACATAAAGTATCAAGTCGACTATACGATGTATAAGTCGACTAATCAAGAGTATAAGTCGACTAATAAAGCTTATGATGTGTATATGTTCAAGGCTTTTAACATTCTAATAATAATACAATGCACATCCATAGCCATTATCTTTGGGAAGTCTTGAGCATGTAGGACTCGTGTATAAGCTTGTGAGATAGAGCTTTAATGACATGGCTTCACAAATGTATCATCAAAATCAAGTTCCAACACCCCTTTCAAAATGGAAACCACTCCGGCTGGCGTTAAAGGTTGTACCCCGAACTGAAGAAATGCCGTCATGTTAGCTGTCACCTTCTTGCTCCAGGCAGAGCTTGAGCACCTCTGCATCAATCAAAACTTAGAGGATGTCTTTGAAGACGTAGCAACTCTTGGTAGGGTGTCCCAGCATCCGGTGGTACAGGTAATAATTGAGATTGTCAGTCTTGCCCACTTCCTCAGGACGTCTACCTTCAGGATGCTTTAGTCTGTTGCTTTTATTGAGTAATTTAAATAACGAATTAACATGCTCATCTTTAAAGTAGTACTGCTTGTTGGCACGCGGCTGGCTCGAAGAGCTACCACCTTTAGCTAGTTGGGGCTTAGAGGAGACTTCATCTTTGTCGCCAGTGTGTCCTTCCTTTTAGCTTGAAAAGACGCTTCTGGTGCGCTTCTCGTCGACTTCTCAGATTTGGGCTTATCTTCTTCTTCCTTAACCCTGGCGACTATCTCCTCTGCTTGCTCGCCTTGCTGGACCAACTGATTTCAGGTACGGCTCTCATCCACTCTTATCTGAGGTAGGAGTGAGGTTTACAAATTGTGGCGACATGTTTCCACCAAGGTAGCTTGAATCATACCGCTGGAACATCGGAGTGCCATGTTCTAAAATTTCTCCACAAATGCTTTAACCGGCTTTCCTTTCTATTATCTCATCGTCAGGAGAGTTGGCACGACAATCTTCAAATCATCTTCGAAGAAATGGGTGAGGAAAAGTTTCTCCATATCACCCAGTTCTTGATAGAACCTTCTAGGAGCTTCATGAACCACTCAAAAGCAATTCCTTTTAGGGTGCCGATGAACAAACGCGCCAGGATGGCATCATTTGATACTACATTCCCGATCTGAGATTTGTGTTGGCCCGAAGGCCCATCACTCTAGTTTTGATGATGATTAACTCATGTAGTTATGTTTACTAATGATCTTGTGTTTAATTAGTGACAGATTTATGATCAAGATCTTAGTAGGTGCATAGCTTCAACAAAGAATTTAAAGTCAAGTTTTGGAGCTAGCACGGTGTTTGGACCAAGTCAAGAAGGCTTCAAGTGAAGACTTCAAGAAGATGAAGACTTGAGTCTAGGTTTGTTTTTGTAAGATTTTGTTTTAGATAAAATGTAAAGGATAGAGTAGTTGGTGGATTGCTCAAGTACATATACACACACACACACTCTTGATTTAGTTTGTTTTTACAAAAGAATTTTCTTTTAGAAAAATACATGTTTGGTTTTTGGTGATTCTCATATACATGTCTTTTATCCAAAACCATGTTTAGAGCTTAATGTCAAAAACATAGATATTTCACCATGTTTGTGTAGTGGATCATATCCATACACCCTATGCTTTCAAAGTTGTTTAAATATCTTGTTTTTGTATTTGGAGATGTTTTGAAAAAACAAAGTTGGGAAAAACAAGTTTTGAAAAATACTGTTTTTCATTTAAGCCAATTTTTCCATATTACAAAAATAGTCCAAATCTTTTGTAACATGCCTTGATTTTGTACAAGCATGTTTGTTTATCAAAGTATATTGGTAAACTATTTTTATAGATTTTCACTGAATTTATGGGATTTTAATTCAATCAAAAAGACCAAGTTTTAAATCCCTTACAGTTCTGTCCTGGCTGTAGCCGGTCGACCGACCCGGTCGACCGACGTGCACGGACGTGCACGCCAGTTCTGCAGGAGGGCCGGCCGATCGACCCGGTCGACCGTCCAGAGAGCTCTGCTCTCTGGAAAGGCCCCGGCCGGCCGGGCGGCCGACCGGACAGAGAGTTTACTCTCTGTATCCTTGCCTCGGTCGGCCGGCCGGTCGACCGATGGCACAACGGTCTGAAATATGACCGTTGGCCGGTCGGCCGGACAGTCGACCGACAGGCCTGACAGACCCAACGGCTAGTTTTTCTGAGCCTATAAATTTGGGGGTTTAGGCATTGTTTTCACCAAGATTTGAAGAGTGTTTTTAAGCCAGTTTTTTCAATCCTTTTCAGAGGTTTTTCTCCACAAATTTGAGAGCAAATATTTCCTATCAAAAGGGAAGATTTTATCAAGAGTGTTTAAAGTGATTCTTTGAGTTTTCCTCCACCATTCTCTTCCTTGTTTTTCTCACACAAACACTTGAGCATCCATTGATTATTCAATCTATAGGAGTGTTGTAGTGAGAGTGCTTTTAGGTGATCAAAGTGTTGTAAGTTCACCTAGAGGGGGGGTGAATATGTGATGGCTAATCTAATGGTCACTTGATGCCAAATAATGCGGAAGCTAAAAACAATTATGACCTAAACAAAACTATTACACTAAACACCACGTATAACACAAGAGTGTTGCCGAATTCCCCGTGAAGGGCTCTGGACAAACTCCTCTAGATTCCCTAGATAAGGGTTGAGGTGCCGCGTTGGCTCTCTTGGTTAAATACAAGTGTTAGTAAATAACCCAAGCATGTATATCAATTAAGCACACAAGTATATCATGCATATAAAGATAGACAATAAAGGAATGCAAGATATAAAGGAGATAGAGAGAGAGAATGAGCAATCGCAAACACAAGGGTATGTTTCGAGGTTCGAGCACACTTGCTCTACATCCCCGCCTTCGACACACGAAGGATTTCCACTATGCTCATCCCAATGGATCTCTCCTTGGTGCCGCAACACCTACAATCCCTCGGACTCTCTAGTCCTGTACACACGCAAGCCCACCGGCTCGCCGAGGCCGCACCTCAAACACGGAGTTCACACACGAACTCGAAACCACCGAGTCCCCACTAGGACCCGAAATAATGCGAACACAACCGTCCGCCTCTTCAAAGGAACAAAGTAGAACTTTGGTGATCATAACTCTTGATCACCTAAAATCCTCTCACAATAACACTCCCTATAGGGTAGATATACCAATGGATAGCTCAAGTGTTGTGTGAGAAAACAAGGAAGAAAATGGTGGAGGAAAACTCAATAAATCTCTTTTTAACACTCTTGATAAAAACTCCCCTTTTGATTGGAAGTATTAGCTCTCTATTTAGTGGAGAATAACTCTTTTAAAGAAGTGGGAAAAACTGGCTCAAAGTCCACTAGAAATCTTGGTGAAAAACAATGCCCAAACCCCCAAATTTATAGGGCTAGAAAACTAGCCGTTGGAGGTCTGTCAGGCCTAACGGTCAGCCGGGCCGGTCGACCGCCAACGGTCAAAAATCTGACCGTTGGAGCCTCCGGTCGATCGCCCGGTCGACCCAAAAGAACAGAGAGCACTGCTCTCAGTTCCGGTCGACTGGGTCGGCAGACCGGCCATCTGCCAGGTCAAGGCGTGCACGTCGTGCACGTCGGTCGACCGAGCCGGTCGACCGACTTCAGCCCTAGTCGACTTGATAGGTCGACTAGTCGACTTGGCTGAAGCCTGGAACAGAAAATCTGGGATTAAAACTTGGTCTTTTTGATTGAAATAAAATACCATAAATACTTAGAAAATCTACAAAAATAGTTTTACCATTATACTTTGATAAACAAACATGCTTGCATAAAATCAAGGCATGTTATAAAAGATTGGACTATTTTTGTAAGTAGGAAAATATTGGCTCAAATGAAAACTTGTTTTCCAAACTTCTTCATGATACAAAAACAAGATATTTTGAATTCATTAAAGCATAGTGTGTATGGATATGATCCACTACACAATTAAGATGAAATATCTATGTTTTTGGCATTAAGCTCTAAATATGATTTTGGATAAAAGATATGCATATAAGAAATTCAAAAACCAAAAAGTATTTTTCCAAAATGAAAGTCTTTTCTAAATCTGAAAATTCTTTTATGAAAAGACAACTAAATCAAGAGTGTGTGTGATATATACTTGAGCAATCCACCAACTATTCTATTCTTTACATTTTATCTAAAAATAAAAATCTTATACCTAGACACAAGTCTTGATCTTGAAGTCTTCCTTGAAGTCTTCTCATCTTCTTGACTTGGTCCAAACACGATCCAACGAGCTCAACTTTTGATGTGGTCTTGATGCATAGGCTCGTGAATCAACCGGTTCTATCTCCAAAACTTGACTTTAAATCCTTTGTTGAAGTTCCACACCTACTAAGATCTTGACCATAAATCTGACACTAATTAAACACAAGATCATTAGTACTATAACTACATGAGTTGATCATCATCAAAACTAGAGTGATGGGCCTTTGGGCCAACAATCTCCCCCTTTTTGATGATGACAAAACTCATGAAGTTATATATGCATGGATTAAAGTAAAGCTTCAAAGAAGCCCCCCTTAACTCATGCATCACAAATAAACAATAGATATGCAATGAAAGCACATAAACATGTATGCAAATGTATGGAGATAAAACAAATCAAATCTTTTTCTCCTATTTGCAAAACAAAACATATATGCATAAAACATAAATTCTACTAACATGTATAAAAATCTCAAATTCTTCTCCCCATTTTTGTCAATCATCAACAAAGGGTTTAAAGTAAAAACAATTTTTTCTCCCCCTTTTTGTCCGAAACAAGAACCAAAGAAGGGGTAAACCAAATCAATCAAGAAAGGTTATATGCGATATACATTCATGAAGAGGAAGACGCTAAGTTAGCTTCCCTACACATATGCATTACATGAAGAAGGGATGGCAAGCTCCAATTCACATAACACATATTATGTAATGCATAAGAGGAGATGTGAAGCTCCCCCTACACACGTGTACCACATAAAGAAGAGTTGTCAAGCTCCTCGATATACAATACACTCAACATGAATCTATATGTAGAAGATGTTAAGCTCTCCTTGCATATAGGCAATACAAATCAAAAATTTTGAATTTTTCTTATAAAACAAAATTTTGAATTCTCTCAATAAACAAATTTTGAATTTTGATATCAAATTTGAAAATGATCAATCATATTGATACCAAATTAAAGACAAATGTATAAGCTTGAAAAATAAGATTTGAATTAAGCTTAGCATTAACAAACTTTGTGCTTTAAATATGTAAAACAATTTTAACTCAAGCACAAATACAAAAAACATATATATGTATGAAAAATGAGTATACCAATTGAAATTGATACATACATATATGGGAAGACAAAATATGAGTATATACAAAGGAAGTTCATATTGATACCAATTGAAAATGTCCAATGATAGCAATTGAAAAATAAGCTTAAGTGTATACATCATATAATCTACCACAAGAAGAACTCGAACTAGTTAAATGAAAATGTTTGAAAACTAGTATGGAATCCTTCAATCAAGGAATAAAATAAAAATATTTTTCATGAAATATGTGTAAATCACATGAAAATGGCAATGAAGCTCAATATTCCTTTAAATAAGACAATGTGAAAATTTTCATAAATTTTGAAAACATAAAAATCACCAAAAAATTTTTTATTATTAAAAAATTATATTTCAAGGTATATGTATGTTTTGACAACACATGAAGTATACATACATATCCCTAAACACAATTGAGTCCATATATATAGATTTGCATGAAAGGCAAATGACTCAAGAGGTATACATGTATATCTTAAAGTTTGGCAAAATAAACATATACATGAAATGAAAGCACATGATCATAACACAAATCCAAAATGGGAATACCAGTTTAAAGATGTAAGGATCATCAAAACTAGGCTATACTAGCACACCAAATGGACACAAATAAGCAATCAAACCCAACCATATATAGATTTATTTGTGACCCATAATATGTACAAGTATAAATCCTAGTGTTGATAAAAACTAACATTTAAACTAATATTCAATTCATGAAGCATCAAATCTTAAGAATACAAAAGAATTTATCCAATGGATTAAAAATAGGATCAGGTGTATAACTTATAAACTAATCGAAGAATAAATAACTAGTATAAAATAGTTTTTGAACAACTAGTTAAAAATCCTTCAAATACATCAAATCATATGTTTTTCATAAAACATAACTAACTCTACTTTGAAAAGAAAAATGTTTGAAAAAGAAAAAAAAAGAAAAAGAAAAAGAAAAAGAAAAGGTTTCTAAGAAAAAGAAAATGATTCTTATTCTCACCTTTCATTACATGCCACCATTGAAGATAGTGAGATTAATCTTTTGAAAAATAAAATGAATTGTTTGAGCTCAACCTTGAGCTCTTGTGCATTTAACCACTCTAAATTGGAGTTTTTATTTTCAAAGAAACAAACTCCACATTCTCATGCACATCCTCATCATGCATATGCTTATGTTGCACGACATGATCACACTCACATACATAAGCATCCTAAGGTGTACAAGTGTACACATTGTGGCCGCAAAGGCCATTTAGCAAAATTTTGTTTTGATAAGTTACGTCATTTAAATTTTGCTAATAAAAATTTTTGAGTTCCTTATAAGACTAACCCCCAAGGACCCAAAAGAAAATGGGTACCAAAACCACCACCTTGTGTTTTTTGTAGGTGAGGGCTCTCACACGATGTGAGAGAAATGGTGCCTTGATGGTAGATGCACATGGACTTGATGGACACATATGTAGATGCATCGCTATCAAGGAGGTTTGGTGGGTCAACCACCATGTTTGGAGTTTTGGAACATAGTTCCTTAGTTGGTAACTATTTCTAAACTCTTAATTTATGTACATGCTTTTATTTTCATGAATCATATTGTTAGCATGTTCATGTTTTAGGTTTGTGCTTCATGTGGTAAACTAGTTTAAATGTAATTTTTATCAAGACTTGTATTTATACATGTACAAATAGTGAGCAACATTTGATTCATATATGTTTGCACTTCATGCTCATTTGTACCCACTATATGCACATGTATAAGCTAGTTTTGATGATTCTTTCATTTATACTTGTCTAATCAATTTTCATGTTTTACTTCATGTATATGTAATTTTTATTGAAATCTAATAAATATACATGTATACCCGTGAGTCTCTTGCCTTCATGCAAATACCTTTAATAGACTCTTTTATGTTTGGGATATGTATGCATATTGTTAGATTTAGATAAATCATACATATACCTAGAAGTTTGTTTTTGTTTTAAATGAAAAATGAATTTACATTTTGTTTTTGAGCTTATTGACTATTTTCATGAAAATGCTATTTACATAATCTTTGAACACTCACACTTTATTTGTTTGTCATGACTTTGGTTCATAACATATTTTTAAGCTTTATAGATCGAGTGTCAATTCTTGTGTATTTGGTATGATTCATGAATACATACGATTTGATTTCATATTTTTGAAGGATCTTTAACTAGTTTTCAAAAATTAATTTAACTAGTTATTTATTCTTCAATGTTTATGAATATACACATGATCCTATTATTGTTCAATTGGTATCATTGAATCGTTTCAATTGGTATCAATTTGACTCTATTTTTGTATATACTCATATTTTTTTTCTTATATATGTATGTATCAACTTCAGTTGGTATACTCATTTTTCATACATATATATGAGTTATTTGTGCTTAAGCTAAAATCGTTTTACAAGTTTAAAAGTACAAACTTTGTTTATGCTAAGCTTACTTCAAACTTTTTAAGCTTGTGCATTATGTTTTAAAATTGGTATCAAAAATTAAAAAAAATTATGTTTATTTGATATCTCAAGATTTGTTTTATTAAGAAAAATTCTCAAGATTTGTTTTATTGAGAAAATTCAAAATTTTGTTTTAATAAATAAAAATTCAAAGTTTTGATGTGTATTGCCTATATGCAAGGAGAGCTTAACATCTCTTCTACATATAGATTCATGTTGAGTGTATTGTATATTGAGGAGCTTGACAACTCTTATTTATGTGATACACGTGTGTAGGGGGAGCTTCACATCTTCTCTTCTGCATTACATATTATATGTTATGTGAATTAGGGCTTGTCATCCCTCTTTCATGTAATGTATATGTGTAGGAAAGTTACTTAACCGTCTTCCTCTTCATGAATGTATATCGCATATAACCATTTATTGATTTGTTTGGTTTACCCCTTCTTTGGTTCTTTATTTATGACAAAAAGGGGGAGAAAAATTTGTTGATTTTGTTTTTACTTTTACCCCTTTGTTGATGATTAACAAAAAGGGGGAGAAAGATTTTGGACTTATATGCATGTTTTGTGAAAAAGGATTGTTTATGCATATATGTTTTGTTTTGCAAATAGGAGAAAAAGAATTTGATTTGTTTTATACTTGTTAGCATGTTTATCTCCTAGATTTGCATACATGTTTATGAGCATACATTGCATATTTATTTGCTTATTTGTTATGCATGAGTTAAGGGGGAGCTTCTTTGAAGCTTTACTTTAATCCATGCATATATAACTTCATGAGTTTTGTCATCATCAAAAAGGGGGAGATTGTTGGCCCGAAGGCCCATCACTCTAGTTTTGATGATGATTAACTCATGTAGTTATGTTTACTAATGATCTTGTGTTTAATTAGTGACAGATTTATGATCAAGATCTTAGTAGGTGCATAGCTTCAACAAAGGATTTAAAGTCAAGTTTTGGAGCTGGCACGGTGTTTGGACCAAGTCAAGAAGGCTTCAAGTGAATACTTCAAGAAGATGAAGACTTGAGTCTAGGTTTGTTTTTGTAAGATTTTATTTTAGATAAAATGTAAAGGATAGAGTAGTTGGTGGATTGCTCAAGTACATATACACACACACTCTTGGTTTAGTTTATTTTTACAAAAGAATTTTCTTTTAGAAAAATACATGTTTGGTTTTTGGTGATTCTCATATACATGTCTTTTATCCAAAATCATGTTTAGAGCTTAATGTCAAAAATATAGATATTTCACCATGTTTGTGTAGTGGATCATATCCATACACCCTATGCTTTCAAAGTTGTTTAAATATCTTGTTTTTGTATTTGGAGATGTTTTGAAAAAATAAAGTTTGGAAAAATAAGTTTTGAAAAATACTGTTTTTCATTTAAGCCAATTTTTTCATATTACAAAAATAGTCCAAATCTTTTGTAACATGCCTTGATTTTGTACAAGCATGTTTGTTTATCAAAGTATATTGGTAAAACTATTTTTGTAGATTTTCTGTAAATTTATGGGATTTAATTCAATCAAAAAGACCAAGTTTTAAATCCCTTACAGTTCAGTCCTGGCTGTAGCCGGTTGACCGACCCGGTCGACCGACGTGCACGGACGTGCACGCCAGTTCTGCAGGAGGGCCGGCCGACCGACCCGGTCGACCGTCCAGAGAGCTCTGCTATCTGGAGAGGCCCCGGCCGGCCGGGCGGCCGACCAGACAGAGAGTTTACTCTCTGTATCCTTGCCTCGGTCGGCCGGCCGGTCGACCGATGGCACAACGGTCTGAAATATGACCGTTGGCCGGTCGGCCGGACGGTCGACCGACAGGCCTGACAGACCCCAACGGCTAGTTTTTCTGAGCCTATAAATTTGGGGGTTTAGGCATTGTTTTCACCAAGATTTGGAGAGTGTTTTTGAGCCAGTTTTTCCAATCCATTTCAGAGGTTTTTCTCCACAAATTTGAGAGCAAATATTTCCTATCAAAAGGGAAGATTTTATCAAGAGTGTTTAAAGTGATTCTTGAGTTTTCCTCCACCATTCTCTTCCTTGTTTTTCTCACACAAACACTTGAGCATCCATTGATTATTCAATCTATAGGACTGTTGTAGTGAGAGTGCTTTTAGGTGATCAAAGTGTTGTGATCACCAAAGATCTTTTCTTTGTACTTTGAGGAGGCGGGCAAGTGTGCTCGCGGTGGTTTAGAGTTCGATTGTGAACTCTTGGTTTGAGGTGCGGTCTCGGCAAGCTTGTGGGGCTTGCGTGTGTACGGGACTAGGGAGTCCGAGGGATTGTAGGTGTTGCGGCACCAAGGAGAGATCCATTGGGATCGAGCATAGTGGAAATCCTTCGTGTGTCGAAGGCGGGGATGTAGAGCAATTGTGCTCGAACCTCGAAACAAATCCCTTGTGTTTGCGATTGCTCACTCTCTCTCTATCTCCTTGTCTATATCTTGCATTCAATTATAGTGTTTATATTTATATGCTTGATATACTTGTCTGCTCATATTGATATACTTGCTTAGGTTTATTTGCTAACACTTGTATTTAACCAAGAGAGCCAACGCGGCACCTCAACCCTTATCTAGGGGAATCTAGAGGAGTTTGTCCAGAGCCCTTCATGGGAAATTCGGCAACACTCTTGTGTTATACGTGGTGTTTAGTGTAATAGTTTAGTTTAGGTCATAATAGTTTTTACTTCCGCATTATTTGGCATTAAGTGACCATTAGATTAGCCATCACCTATTCACCCCCCCTCTAGGTGAACTTACAACTTGAAGTAGTATATGTGATATTTCGGTGACCCCTTGCCGTTGAAGGCCTGTAGGGTCAGAGCTTTGAACTTAAGAGGGTACGGGATGAGATCCCACTCGACCGGGTACGGGCGAGCCACTCCTGCTTCTTGGAGGCCTTTCTGGTTAGTGAGGGCCTCAAGATGTTGCTCAAGTTTGCTCATCCTTTTGGAATGAGTGTTCTCTCTCTGAATTATCCTCCTCTTCAGATGGAGGCTTGGATTGGTCAGAGTTGGAGTGCTCTTCATCCTCGGTATTCACAGAAAATGAGCTCTCCATTTCCTTCTGTTTACCCTTAGACTTCTTGGAAGGAGTCTTGATCTTCAGCTTCTTCTTTTTGTTCTCAAGCAATTGTGAAAGCATCTGCTTAAGAGTGTCGATATATTCTTTTTGAGAAATAATCATTTCGAGTTACTCCCCCTGAACCTGGGCTTGCTGTTCAAAACGCTTGGCCATTTCTTCAGGAGTGCCTGCCATGTACGCGAAGGCTTCTTTCTCTACAGAAGAGTTTGAGGCCTGTGATTTCATGATGGCAGAGTTTGCCTCGCTTATTTCAATGCCCCGGGTTAGGGCACTTTAGTCCACTAGGGCTATTGTACCAGTCTGAGTATGGGTATGCTGGTACACTCCTTCTGGGTCGATATCAGACTCGTCAGAGCTGACTATCGGCTGCTTCTCCTTAGTCCTGTTTGGCGTTGTACTTGGACCCACCATGTTTGCAGTGACTTCAGAGTATTCCGTATCAGAAAAGGTTCTCTTCCTGTGGAAGCGATGCCTCTTATTCGAGCGAGAAGCTGGCGTTGCTGATAACCGGTTGAACACCGACTGTTTACTTGCATGTGAGTTGTAGTGGCATTTAGAGAGTACCGCTGTGATGAGTCGTTCACAGTAACATTGTGGAGTGATCTGATGAACACTCCTCTTCTTTGTCAAGTAGTCTTTTAGATCCATTACAGGGGGATCGAAGAGACCAGCCTTGAGTCTCTGAGGTTGAGGACTTCCCGGTTCAGCCCTGACCTCAGCCGTCAGGGAGCAAACGTGAGTCTCGTGCCGTAATTCTAAAATGCATGTCTCATAAACGTAGGGCTCACATTTTGAGTTGGAGGCGCAAGCTCATTCTCTGCAGAGGAGACGCGAACCTCGCGTTTTAAGACGCGAGTCTCGTATCTTTGAGAAGAGACCAGGACCTCGCGTTTTGGCACAAAATGCGAGTCTCATGTCTTTGAGAAGAGACGCGGATCTCGCGTCTGTGAGATGAAGCTTGAAAAATGTGGACTTCATGAGCTTCGCGTTTTGGTAGAGAGACACGGGTCTCGTGTCTTTGAGAAAAGACGCCCTCGCGTTGCTGAACATCACGTCTCTAAAGTGAAACTCGAGAAATACAGACTTCATGACTCTGTATTTTAATATAGAGACGCGAGGTTCGCGAGTATGGTGCTGCTCAGAAGAAACGCAGGCCTAAGCCCCGCATTCTGTATCTGCTGAACAGATGGATTTTTCGGCTTCTTGTAACTGTTTTTGACGTACGAGGCACCTTTGTCGACGTTCAACATTCCGGTTACGCTTCACGGGTTATTGGGGACCCCTGGGAACCTAGAATTGAGGAATATAGAGAGGAGAGGTGCGGCGAGATTGGCCTTCAATATTGTTAGCCTTGCGGGTCTCGTGGGAGACATTGACGCAGGCCACACGGGTGATGCGGCCAGAAATGGCGCTATTTGTGTAGGCCATTCTTGGAGAAGTCCCCCAAGAGACTTGAGAGTGAATCTTTGAAGAGACCCTGCGGTATTGTCGTGCCGCTTTGGGGCTCTTAGAGCCAGAAGAGAGAAACTCCTCGTACTTTACCTGGTCGAATTCCACGACAAGTGACCCGACCATCTTTCCCATGAAGTTGACATCACCTTGATCTACAACTTGCTCATAAGTTGAGTAGGTATTCCCCAGCGGAGTCGCCATCTCTTGTACGCGAAAGAAAATTGAAAACAGGTATTGCAAAATTTTCTTGAATCAATGATAGATTACAACAATTCCAAAATTTTAATTACAAGAGAGAAGAGATATTCAAGCTCAAATCTTCTCTTTATTTAATGTCGGATCCTTTGTGTAGTGATGAAAAGTGAATCTTGTTTTTCGTTGACCAGGTGAATGTCAATCATCATTGGGACTTTTCTCCTTGGATCACTGATGGGGTGCACAGCTCCTATCAAATGAAATCTCAAAGAATTTGGGCAAAACTTGAACTCAACAAGTTTATGTAGAAGAGTAAAACTCTTTGTAATCAGGACATGCCAATCTTCCTCAGCTGAAAATTTTCCCCCTTTCAATAGCAGATCTAGCTATTTATAGGGATTTCTAGGGGTAAAATTGTCCGCTAAAAATCTTCCATAATGGGGGTTAACTTCCCTCATTACGTGGGCAGTAACTGACCAGTAATGAGGGCAATTATAACTAAGACGCAGGGCTCACTTGCAGTTGAAACGCAGACTTGAGCTCTACGTTTAGTCATTGAGATTTTGCTGGACGCAGGCCTCGAGCTCTGCTGGATGCGGGCTTCGAGCCCCGCGTTTTGGCATTGCTGTTATGTTAAGACGCGAGCTTCGAGCCCCGCGTCTTGGCTTTGCAGTGACGCTGAGATACGGGCTTTGAGCCCCTCTCTTAGCTTTGCTGTAATGCTGAGACGCAGGCTTCGAGCCCCGCGTCTTGGCTTTGCAGTGACGCTGAGATGCGGGCTTTGAGCCCCTCTCTTAGCTTTGTAGTGATGCTGAGACGCGGGCTTCGAGCCCCACGTCTTGATTTTGCAGTGACGCTGAGATGCGGGCTTCGAGCTTTGCATCTCTTGGCACTGCATTAATGCTTTGATCAGTCTTGCGTCTGAAGTATGGACTATGCATTTGATGACTTGTCTTCAGTGATTTTTAGACAGTCTACACCCGGCGGAGGCGCCATTTTGTTTTCCATTGAAAAATCGAAAGGGAAAACTTACAAAATTTTGAAGAGAAATTACAAGTTATAAAAGAAAAATTACAAGTATCTCTTTTTGATATTTCTGTGAAAGTGTGTTGGTGGAAGTCTGGTCAGCGCGTGACCACTTTGTTGCGTTGATCACACAAAAAATCAAAACCGGATCTGCCGCGTGGGAATTCCTTCTCGCCTGGTTTGAGAATTTCCTTGCTCGTGGAGAAGCTTGGTGAAATTCAGATGAACTAAGATGGCTGAACTCTAATTTAGTCCAAAGAACTATGGAAAAAACGTGCCATTGTTGGAAGCTTTACGCTAAAGAACTTACATTCTTTTTATGAAGAAGGAGATCTTCTTTGTTTTCTCTCTGTCTCTTTGGCTGAAGAGTCCTCTTGCTTTAACCTGCAATTGCCTATTTATAGGCCAAGTAAGGGATTGTAAATCCCTAAAAATCAGTTAACAGCTGTAAATATAACTGTTGTAATCTTCAGATGAAGATGAAATAGTTGTGTGCGAAGCTATTTGACTTTTGGCGAAGCTAATTCAACCCATGGCGAGGCTAATTTAGCATATGGTGAAGCTAGCCAGCTATCAACAGTTAAAAGAATTTATCTCCTTGATTATCTCCTTTAACTAAAAGATTTGAATTACTAGATTATCTCTCTTAACTGAGATATTTGATTCACTAAAGGATTTGAATCTCTTAATTATCTATTACATCAATATAATGACTAATCAAAGAGAATATTCTCATTTGAATCCATTCAAGGATTTAGAAAGGTCAAATGACATGCGAAGCTATGCTTGGGGGAGACTAAAAAGCTACAGCGAAGCAATCGCTCAGCTCTCCAAGCTATCTACTAGCTTGCGGTGAAGCCATAATTCAGCTCTTCATAGAGCTAGCCCAAAGCCCATGGCGAGGTTATGCCTTTGTTTGGCATCATTAGCCTTTTTGAGAAGGCTATAGCTTCTGACGAGGCTATGATTTAGCTTAGCAGGGCTAAGTAAAGTTTCATGTGAAGTTAGAGAATGTAGTAAGTTGGCTCAGCAATGCGAATGTAGAGTTTAACTCTGTTGTGCTTGCTAATGGATTGGTTATCAGCCTGTTTATGGCTTGTCTTCTTGAAGTGTCGACAAGTCAAACATTGTTCAGACCAATTGGAAAGCTGTTTGGAAATTTGTCTTTTGTAACTGTCTACACCTCCCAACTAACTAAGTGAATACCTTGTTTAGAGCTAGAATGAGCCGAAAGAAATTTTCTGCAAATAGCTTCAATCTCTTCCAAAATGGCAACTGGCACTCTCGTGATAGTGATGGGATACAAAGGCATAGCCTGCAAGACAGTCTGAATGGGAACTGCTCGCCCTGCAATGGAGAGTGTATCAGTGAGCCACGAGCCCACCTTCCTTGTATCTTGGCGAGTAGATCCCTAAAATTACCCTTTCTATGCCTTCCACTAGTAACAGGCAGACCTAAATTCTTTCCAGGTCCTTTGACCCATTTCATCCCTAAACTCTTAGCCAGAATTTTCCCACGATGTTAATGCTAGAGGAGCTCAGGTGCATAGATGATTTGCTCAAATTCACTGATTGCCCAGAAGCAGAGTAGTCGGCCTGTAACACATCACTAAAAGTAGAACATTCATCGAGACATGCATGACAAATTAACGAACAATCATCTCCAAAAAGAAGGTGAGAGAGAGAAGGAGCTTGAGGGTAACGAATCAAAGAAATACGACCTACAACTTCCAATTATCTTACCACCACCAAGAGCATTTTAGAACCAATATAAACAAATAAGGAGAAAGAGAACACCAATGGCGTAAACCCATCGACGAAGAGAAAGACTCGTGGGGGATCCATTGACTAGAACCGAGAATAGAGGATCTCTCGTGCACACCCATTAATCCACATTCGCAAAATGTACAACCAAAGCCAAATGAATCAAGACAAGATCGATAAAATACCAATGCATCTTGTTATACGCCCGTTCCATGTCAATTTTAGCAAGAACATAGTGCTCAGCTCCTCGAGAATCTTCTAAAGAATGAGCTATCTCCTGAGCAATCAAAATATTGTCGGAGATTGATCTCCCTGGCACAAATGCCCCTTGCTCAGGGGATATAAGAACATTAAGCACTCCTTTCAACCTCTTAACAAGGATATTATTGAAAAGTTTGTTTAAGGTATTACACAAACTAATCGGGCGATAATGTTTAAACTTTGCTTAGGGTTTTGATTTAGGGATGCAGTGGTCAGATTTTGACCCTCGTCAAGATCATGACACGTGTCCCACCGCATCAGAAGCATCTTAAGCGAATAACAAACTCGACATACCAACTGAACCATTACGGGTTCAAGGAGAAAGCCTCGTACCTGAGTTCACACTCGACCCGAGGTCCCTCTCCGACATCCGCAACTGCCAGGTCTCTCTCCGACCATATCAATCCAGGATTATTCACCAAGATATTCAACTCGGACGGAACCATCTATAACATCCCGTTCCCAGAATACGTACTTAGATATGTATTCTGATTTTTCGATCGCATTTTTCGATTTAATTTGTATTTGTTTTTGTTTTAATGATCAATTTGGTCTTTTTGATAGTCAAATTTGATCGATTTCAGTTTCAAATATCATTTCCAATATTTTAGATTTTTCATAATTTTTTAAAAATTTTCAGAATTAATTTGCAAAATCTTCAAAACCAGTGTCGATAGGTATCGCTGATTGATTCTCAGATTTTTTTTTAGTTTTTAAATGGAGTTGAATTTTTAGAAACAGCTTTCACATTACTTCTTACAATCTCATTTCCTATCTAAATACATTTTTGAAATTTTTCTGAATTTATCAAAATTTGACCGGTTTTGGGGTTAACTGGTATCGCCAGAAGATTTCAGAATTTTTAATTTGAAAACCAGATTGAATTCTCAAATCTGATTCATCAAGCATCTTAAATAATATTTTCTATTTTTAAAAAATTTTCGAAGAGTTTCTAAAACAGTCAAATTTTCACTCTATTTAAATAATATTATATTTCCTTCTCTCAACATTTTCTTTCTTCATTTCTTTTTCTTTTCCCTTCCTCATGTCAACCAACTGACCAGCCCACTTCCCATCCCATTACCTGCTCCTTATCCCATCACTTCTCTCTTTTTCTCTCTTTTCTTTTATCATTTCCTTTCTTTTTATTTCTTCTCTCTCCCACTCCCATTCATCTTCTCATCTCTCACCCCCTCATTCCTTCCCTCTCCCTCCTCCTTGGCCGATGGTAGCCCAGGCTGTCGCCATTACCGGCGTGCCCTAGGCCGGCCAAGCCCCCCTCCTTCACTTTCAGGCTGGCCAAGCCGCCGCCGGCATATAGTAAGACCCGGTACCTAGCGGTACGTTCCGGCTCAATACAGAATACTCCTGGACCGTTCTCCTGGGTGTGCATGGGACCCATTCTAAACATGATTCGTCAATCTCTATCAGTTTCCAATAACCCTTGCTGCGGAGGTATATGATATGGGACATATACCGAAACATACAAATTAGACGAGTCTTAATAATATAATAATAACAGCTACTAACATCTGACTAGTATCATACTTAAACTATAATTGTGAGACCTGTGATACAATACATTATCCTGATCACCACTTACACATGATATCGTGCTATTGTGTTGAATCACTTGACTTGCTTATTTCTGAGTTTTCATATCAATTCTCTGATTTCCATTTATGTTACTAGTCATTGCCTGTGCCTGTATACCTGAACCACATTACTTGATCATGTACACGTGTAACTACTTGAGATGCCAACTGGCTTTTGCTTACGTACTCGCTGGGTTGCTTTCTGAAAACCCTAAATTCTCACGTCCAGATCCTAGAGTCTGGACCGTGGTGGCCTTGCTGTAACTGATCAGAGTCGCCGGATCCTCTTTCCTCCAGCGTCCCTTGTTCGGCTCGTGAGATTCTCATCTTGCTATTCATGAGTACTTTTTCGTCTTTTAAATTATACATCCTGCTTTTGCGCTTCTTGATGATCTTATATTCTTGAGATATTGTATCTTATCCTGTAATAACTGTGTACTTGTGTTATTATTGTTTGAATGTTAATATCACTGTGTTTTCATACCCTGATTCTTACTTGTACTGATGCTTAGCGCATATATGTGAGGGTATTCCTGTTCAGCCTATATACGTCATAGTAACGTCTCCGTACCCATGGGATCGGGGCGTTACATGGTGATATCAGAGCTTAGGTTCTCACATCTTCAGTACAACCAGTCGACAAATTAATGGTAAAAAAATTTACAACTGGAATGCATGAGTCATGGTTATACAATTCAACTACAAGTACAAAGTCATCTATTCCCTCTTGATCGCTCTTCCCTTGATTCTTGAATCTCTTCCATTCCTTTCATTTTCAGTTCCGTCGTCTTTATACCAACTTAAGATATGGATAGACTGGCAGGGTAGCGGTAAAACATATGTGGTTCGCTCTCATTCTGTTCTGGCATTCTTTGACTCTGGTACATCGCATTGTCTTATGTTGGATAGTTTTTGGCCTTGCATTTTATTCTTGTATGTATAAACGCATCACGGGGAATCAGTAAAGAAAGTGGAGTGGTCATCACTTATATAATCAGATAGACTGTATCATTATATGAAGAGCGTGGTATGAAACAGTGTTTCAAATTCAGGACTTCTGCCAGACAGAGTTATGGTATTTTCTACTTTTATTATTTCAGTAACGATCACGATTTCTTCTACCAAGTTCATAAAACTCGAGTATTCTCAGAACTGATCTGCAGTCAGGTTATTATTCAAAAGACAACATTCGGGACTCGTTTCGATTATATTGAATTCTTAATTGTGTTCTCAGAGCCACTAACTCTTGGCAGTCTTTATAGATTTGGTGGACCACGGGCCCCACTAGCCTCGCCAAGCGAGGGTTGTATTCTAGTCAAGCGTGAATCTAACCAGGTGTGGGCTTTGCTGCACCCTGGTGCTTAGCATTTAGCGTTGTGTTACGCGCTGGCTTCGCCACATGAGCTCCACCAAGTGCGAGCCTCACAGAGCGTTAGCTCTGCCGCACCCTAATGCTTACCGTCTGAGCTGTGTTACGCAATGGCCTCACCTAGGTTTGGCCTCGCCCGTGGCTAGTCCCTTCAGTCTTAGCACTCTAGCCCATTCCTCAGATTTCTCCCGCCTAGCGTGTTTTCATGAATCCGATGAACAGGGTTTCTTGCGTATCTGAGCTATCGTCATGATCCTTAACGATCCATTCGACCAACCTTGGAGGGTTTGAGTATTCTTTAATGTTTCATCTACAGTCGGGTTATCAGAAGTCAATATCCAGAATTTTTCATGGTTATTCTATATTCTTGGTTATGTCTTTCAGAGATTGCAACGCCCAATATTCAGAAATTCTTAATTATTGGTCTTTTTTATTTATACTCAGTATTATCAGGGTTTTCTTTATATTCGGTATTCTGGTCTTTTCTCGTATGCAGCATCGGTAACTCTACTACAAACTCTTCGTCAATGATAGCTTCATGCCATGTAAGGTTTTATATTATATTATGGATTTCACCTCTATGGATTTTTATGAGTTTCATCAGCTTTACTTCACAATTGGAAAGAATTATTATAGATTATCTCACCAGGTCAGCTCACTATATATTATTCAAAATGGGTCAGCCTTCTGAAGTTCTGGCAGTATTCTTTTATCAGCAGACATCAGATCAGTATTATTATGGCACCGTCAGAGGATATATACGGCAGAAAGTGCAGTAATCTCTAAGTCTTGAGTTTACCGTACAGTCAATTTATGGAATTACCCTCAGTTACTCATATTTTTATTGGAATAATGCTCATTCCTATCCTTTCTGTGTTCATCTTCCCTTTATCGAAATTTCGAGGATGAAATTTTGTAAAATAGATGGAATGTAACACCCGTTCCGGAATACGTACTTAGTATTCTGATTTTTTGATCGAATTTTTTCAATTTTATTTTTGTATTTATTCTTGTTTTACGATTATTTGTGTGATTATTTTGTATTGGATCCGGATTCGTGGACTCGGAGTCAGCCTTAGTATAAACCAGGGACCCAATCCTAGTATATTGATCGATTTGGTATTTTCAATAGTCAGATTTAATCAGTTTCAGTTTCAAATATCATTTTCCAATATTATAGATTTTTCATCATTTTTTTGAAATTTTTCAGAATTAATTTGCAAAAATCTTCAAAACCGGTGTCGATAAGTATACTGATTCCCGAATTTTTAGTTTTCAAACGGAGTTGAATTTTTAGAAACGGCTTTAACATTACTTCTTAGAATCTCATTTTCTATCTAAATGTATTTTTGAGATCTTTCTAAATATATCTAAATTTATCTAAATTTGACTGGTTTTGGGGTTGACCGGTATCGCTGGAAGATTTCAGAATTTTAATTTGAAAACCATGAATTTCTCAAATCTGATTTCACCAAGCATCTTAAAATAATATTATTTATTTTGAGAATTTTTTGAAGCGTTTCTAAAGCAGTCAATTTATACCTTATTTAAATAATATTATTTTTCCTTCTTTTTTTATTTTTCTTGCTTCATTTCTTTTTCTTTTCCTTTCCCCCACGTCAGCCAACTGACCAGCCCACTCTCCATCCCATCACCTGCTAATACCTACTCCCTATCTCATCACTTCTCTCTCTTTCTCTCCTTCCTTTTATCATTTCCGTTCTTTTTGTTTCTTCTCTCTCCCACTCCTATTCATCTTCTTTCTCACTCCCTCACTACTTCCCTCTCCCTCCTCCTTAGCCGACGGCAGTCCAGGTCGTCACCGCCGCTGGCGTGCCCCAGGACGGCCAAGCGCCCCTCCTCCACTTTCCCTATCTCTCCTCCTTTCTTCTCTTTCACTTCTTTTCTTCTCTTATCTTTAGCATCCCCACCACCACCAACTTCTTCCTCAAAACCCATCACCTCCTCCACCCCTTCCACCACCATCTTTCCTTCCCTCCACCACCTCCTCTACTACAACACCACCTCCTCCTCCTCCACTTCATTCCACCAACACCATCCACTCCATCACCAATCTCCACCACCATCACCACCCACAAACTCATCACCACTTACATCACCACCACCACCACCACTCCATCATCCCCATCACCACCAACACCTTCACCATACTACCGTCATCTCCTCCTCACCACCTTCAACTCCACCTCCAACCTATCCACCACCACCACTAACTACAACAATAACAAACAAAACATCTTCACCATCAATTTCATCATCACCCTCAACACCACCACCACCTCACCTCCACACGGCCCCCTCATCACCGGCTGACCTAGCCGCCGGCCAACTCCCCTCCTCTATTTTTCTTTTCTTTTTTTCCTTCCTTTCTTCTTACTTTCCCTATTTTTCTCTCCCTTTTTCTTTCCTTTTCTAACCTTTCCAGTATACTCTCTTTCTCTCTAACTCTCTCTCCACCATCTCTCTCCCACTCTTTCCCTTTTCATTCTTTTCTCTCTTCTCTTTCTCTCTCTAACTCTCTCTAAAAATTATTAATGATTATATAGTTTAAGAATTATATTTATATATTTTAATATGGATTGGTGGCGTGCACGTGTTTCTGGTATTCCAGGATTTTACGACGATTTTTCAAAGATTTAGGCGAATACAGTTTCTCTTGAACGAGTATCTGTTTTCTTTTATGCGAGTACCTTTTCTAGGTATGCTATTCTCGCTTTTAATACATGATGTATCATTATGCGAGATGATATATAATATGCGAGTGATTTTCTAATATTAACATGTTATATGGATACCTGTTGGCCGTTATTATAATTCATTGAACTGTTATTATACTTGCATTGGATATGCTTAGATACGCTCCTGCTTCGCTCAGCTTCGCATAGCTAATTAATTAATCTATTGTTGTTATAAATATGATTGAGAAGAGTTTGAAATGTTCAACTATATTGTCTCCTGTATCATGTTACATAACCGGATGATTGCCTGACATATAATATTGTGGCTCTGTATTCAACTTACTTAACACCAACATATTAAGTACCTGACATCTGATACCTGACACCTGATATTTGACTATTGACAATTGACATGCTATAACTTACTTGACATGCTTTCACATGGTACTAGTACACTTGACCCGATGTCGTGACACATGACTGGATTACTATTACACCTGATACATGTATTACAATGATTATTCATGATTACCACTTTTATGGGGACTTGATATAATTATTATAATACTACCATCAGGTACCCCCGAACTCCTGTATACTTGAACCCCTGAAACAGGGAGACTCCTGATATTATACTCTTGATATTGTACTCATGTTGATCCCTAATTGGATAATCATGGATATTAGATTGTTATGAACTCATTATGGACATATCACTGGACAGTCTATAATAATTGAACAACTTACACCGGGATGGGAGAAACTGATAAGTACCGATATAGCTTCCGTGTTTATGATGGCCATACAAATGTTATACAACTAATTTCTGGGATTCGACCTGGAGGCCAGCAGGTGTTTCCGTGGGGTGTACTGGCACCTCTACTCCCCTGCCTCCGCCGGGTGTGCCGTAATCTCCTGGGTATATTTCTTTGGGAGCGGTGACACCCTATTCTTGTTCGGGTGTATACTAAGTCCTACGAGCATATAGTAAGACCCGGTACTTAGCGGTACATTACGGCTCAGTACCGGATACTCCTGGACCGTTGTTCCAGGCATGAGGGGACCCATTCTAAACATGGTTCGTCAATCTCTATTAATTTCAATAACCAACCTCGCTCGACTTGTATGCGGAGATATATGGTATGGGACATATACCGAAACATACAAATTGGACGAGTCTTAATAATATAATAATATGCTACTGACATCTGACTAGTATCATACTTGAACTATACTTGTGAGACATGTGACACAATACATTATCCTTCTCACCACTTACACATGATACCTGTGATGCCTGTGCTATTATGTTGAATCACTTGACTTACTTATTTTCAGGTTTTCATATCAATTCTTTGATTTTCATTTATGTTATTGATCATTGCCTGTACTGTATGCCTAAACCACCTCACTCGATCATGTACACGTGTGACTACCTGAGCATGCCAACTGGCTTTAGCTTACGTACTCGCTAGGTTGCTTTCTGACAATCCTGGATCCTCATGTCCAGATCTTAGAGTCTAGACCGTGGTGACTTTGTTGTAGCTGATCAAAGTGCGCATCGGAAGCGTGATTAGCGGTTGTCGGATCCTCTTTCCTCCAGCCTCCCCTTGTTTGGCTCGCGAGATTCTCATCTTACTACTCGTGAGTATTTTCATGTCTTTTATATTGTACATCATGCTTTTGCGCTTCTTGGTGATCTTATATTCTTGAGATATTGTATCTTACCCTGTGATAACTGTGTACTTGTGTTATTATTGCTGAAATGTATAATACCACTGTGCTTTCGTACTCTGATTCTTACTTGTACTGATGCTTAGCGTATATATGTGAGGGTATTCCTGCCCTGCGTATATACGTCACAGTAACGTTTTCGTACCCGTAGGATCGGGGCGTTACACCATCCCACTAGTTGGAAGCTCCGACCCCACAACAGGGGCCCTCCAAGAAGACTCCCGCCTCAACATTGAATACAACTCAGCAGTAGGATTTCCCGATTCACGTAGTTACGCCATCAGATTATCCCATGTTCTAAAAGTTTCACTGCCGCTATTTCAGTGGGGGCAGTTATGGATAGTGGCGGTTATTATGCATAGCAATCCCAACAATTAGGCGTTATTATCTCAGCAGATTTAAAGAAATAGTAACATGCGAATCACGCAATTATGGAGATCTAAAATATCTGTGCCATCAATCACATCGCAATAGGGCATTTATGCATTGGAGATCCATCGCGAGAGAGAGAGAGAGAGACACCAGAGGATGAAACTTGTAACAGAGTGTGGAGATTTTTTTGTAATATCTCTGATAAAGGTAAGCTTCCAAGAACACTCGCCATTGCCCGCCACTTGAAGCAGCATCTTGGGTTCCAGTACTTATGAGGCAATTTAGGAAAGCGAACCCATAAAGATAGCCATCTCCTCCTCCTTTGTGGAAAATTGGGTTTCCATTTTTCCAGAGCCAAGGGTTGACCGGCAATGATCCAAGGACCTCCGCACAGGACCATCCGTTGATCCTCCACGGTCTTGACCTTAAAAGCACTGAACCCCCACAGGTGACGTCGCCGGAGAACCCCGAACAGCATCCGCCATCGATACATTCGCAGCCGGAGCATCGCCCTAGATGCCCGGTTTGCTGGCCGCCGCCCTTTGATTGGATGGATGCTCCGATCCACATTGGATGGCTAACGGGATTTGTCCCGTTTGGCTAATGAATTTCTTAGGAGATGGTAAGGAATCCAACAACAGATCAGAAAATCTGGAAACGGTCTCTTAGATCCAATTTGTTATCTTGGATTCGCCGAGACGGGTTGATCAGTCTCAGCTTTTTTTTTTATTTTTTTAACATTTCAAATTACTATTAAATTTGAAAAAAAATAGGGGGAAAAGAGAAATTTTGGGTGGAGGGAAAAAAGGGAAAATTTTAAAAAATTGTAAAAAAATTACAAAAAATATTATAATTGAAATACACAAATTACAAGGCTTTTTTTCAGATAAATTATTTTATTAATATGAACAACTCAATTACAAATTACAGAAAAGCTATTATCATTTTTAATATTTATCTCCCAGTATCATAGGAAGAGGAGACGATCTTAACCGTCACTCTTCACTTTGAGCTTGAAAGAATAATATCGGATCAGACAGTAAGTTGTTCATCTCATACAATGTACATAAAAAAAAATTACTCTGGTGATTATCTACTTTTCATCCTCGTCCTAATCAAAATCTTCGTTAAAATGGTTTTTCCTTGTTTGGCCCAAAAAGACTATTTTTTGAGCCGTTGAAGGTTTATAAAAAAAAAATAAAACAATAAGATAGGGGTCTCTATCTAATTTTTCCCTCTAACAGTTATATAATAATATAGAATATTAAAAAAAAGATGATGTTATGGAAAGAATCCAACTCGCCCCGCTTAAACAGAACGGGTCAATTCGTTTGACCCGCCTCGAATACGGGTTATACCTGTATTCGCCGTGTGCAACTAAGACGAATTGCCCGTACTAATTGATAAAAGAATTGTGTTGACTTGCAGAGGTCCCAAGTTGATCGCGAGACTATAGTTTTTGTGATAAAAAAAAACATACCAGTATATACCAGTAAATCTAGTTCCATAAAATATTAGGAAGGAATCAATGTTAAGAAATACATATAGCTTAACTTTTCTCTACCATTTCCTTCCTAGAAACCTGCCCAAAGAGCTGCTCCATTTTCTGCTAACTCTTCTAACACCACACATCATCATCAAAACCTCCTGCTCCATTTCAAACAACTGCACCAACTCCCTCTTCCCCAACTCCTTTAAAAGCCCAAGCACTCTCTCATGCACTACTCATCCACAAGCACATCCAGCTCAATCATGGCATTCTTCCTTCTCCTCCTCTGCATCTCATCCCTCCTCCTCTCCTCACCTTCACAAGCCACAATCCCAAGTCAACAAGACCTTGCAACCACACCTGCAGACTCTCCACAGATCCCCCAGCCTGTCCTAGACTCCCCACCATCACCGTCGCCAGATGAGAATGGCGGGCTTTCGGGATCACCAGGATTTCCTCCTGCTGCTCCGCCCTTCACCGCCCCGGTTGTCAGCACAGATCAGCCATTTGGGCAGCAACCAAATGGGGGATTGGAGCAAGATCAGCAGCAGCAGTTGGGGGGCAGTGTGAGTGGAGGGGAACAAGGGCAAGGGCAGCTGCAGCCTAGCGCAGGAGAAGAGCAAGGGCAGCTGCAGCCTAGTGCAGGAGTGGAGCAAGAACAAGGACAAGGGCAGCAAGCACTGGGACTTGGAGCACAGCCACTGGTGGACAATACTCCTTTTGACAGTGGGAGTTCAAGGATGGGCTGCAGTTTGTCTGCCATTGCTCTTGGCTTCATTGGTCTTATGTTCTAGGCTATGGCCTGGTTCTTGGTAAACACAACAATACGTTTATGAAATTTGAAATGCTCTACAAATGCTGTTATGCTTGTGCTGTTAGGTTGGATGAATTTGGAGATTTTGAAATGTAACTTATGCTTCGTTAGGTTCATGATGATTTACCATTTGCAATATGCAGATGAATTACTTATATTGCAATCTGCAGGGAATTTCCATGCATTGTAATGTATTGAAAACTGTAAAATTTAAAGTCATTTATCTCAAAAACTGGTGCAAATGAATATGTACCAGCTTGCATAGTGGTGCTACAAGAACCAACAATCATACTGGATTCTGCAGAACTTCGGGAGTAGAAATACCAGGGGTTGTAATTTTATACAGTTTTAATTCCATATCATATTTGTTTGGGACATGGATGGAACAAACAAAATGAAAATACATTCAGAACCAATATCTAGAAGAAAGCAAACAAGAGTTGTATGAAGTGCACATCCTGTAACAAATATAAAGCAGATGACCAGGCATCACCTCATCTTGAATTTGACTGAATTTTCACATCATAATCTAATCATCTGACTAAATTCATAATAAATATCATTACCCCCCACAACAGAGAAGATGCGAGAATAAAAATCTTACCAGATTATGATGGCAAATTAACATATGATATCAGTGAATATAGGATTCAGACTTCCGAGGCCTCCAATCGCAGGAGAACTCCATGCAACCAACAGCTGCTAGACATTATATTTCTGAACTATAATTTACATAGAATCTATTGGTTAACATGATGAGATCCAGGATCTAGTTCCAACAAGCACCTCCCACAAAACTTTATTGTCCACTGCCTATCTTATACAAACCACATCTTCAGTTAGCAGCTAGATAGCCCTAAATGATCTATAACCCCCAATGATGCTACCAGCTCAAAGAATTCTTAGCCTGCTGTAGTTTAGCTCTGTACGAGCTTTCCAACTTATCCTGCACTGAGCAGATCGGCAATAGAACATACAATTCAAGTCAACATATCAGCAACATATAAACAGCTCAATCACTTTAATATTCAGTTGGTCGAAATTAATGTTCTTGACCCCTGTTTTAAATATCGGCCGAGTCAGCAGAGATATCGTGCAATATCTCTTTTTTTACTTGTTGCCGATACGATATAGAGAAATCATTCGCCGTATAGTTTGCAGTAAAAAACAGCCTATATTTGAAATATCGGCCGATAAATCACCCAATATATTGCCCGATATGAAATAGCTTATTTATTGCACGACTGCATGCAAATGTACATAATTTTTTAGTGTCTTTTGCATGCATATTACATTATTTTTATTAGATAGATGATATCTATTACACTAAATCAACTTTTGGTTATCAGTATTTCATTATATATAGTGTCTGGTATGAACGCTCGACATGCGCGCGTATCCCCCGATATCCGATATGAAAAAATCCCATCCGATATAATCCCGATATCCGATATTTAGAACCTTGTTCTTAACCTTGTGGTTGTTGCATTATACCATAATTTACCCACTTCGATAGTTTGTCTGATAATAACATGAGCAATAACAGGAAATCACGGGTAAAATATCAGTGCAGCCTACCGATGTAAACGACCAACGTTTATAATGCAGAAACAACCCATGTTACACGCACACAGAACAAACACATCTTGAATTGCACCAAGTTTACAATGTGAGTGGAGTTTGTGGATTAATGGATTGCAGATAACATATGATAGGGGTACTTGCAAATAACCACTATGAAAACGTTTTCATTAGTTAAGCATTCTGGGAGATGATGCAATTAGGTTTACTGTTCAACCCAGGTTACAGAATGATCACATCGCATGTGCCCTCTAAACCCTAAATTTCCTGAAATGGACCATCTTATATAGCTAATAGCTCCACTTTGCAAATATTGAGGAAAGATCTTCAACTTAACTGAGGTTGTTAGTTGTATAAAGAAGGCATTTTAGGGAATTTAGGCGTACAAATAATCATGTCTGGATCTGTCTTGGAGGGAAATTCTAATTACATATCCTGGGGGTTAACTGATGTTTCATAGGAGGTTATCTGCGAGTATCCTATACCAGGGGTATATATCATTTAGCCTGATTAAATGGTGGGTGCATTGGTTATAAAGCAAACCTAGCACTGATACTTTCTTTCTCCTGTAATTTAGATGGGGGGAGATGCCGATGTTAAATCTACTTAGGAAAGTGTTAAATCTACTTCATCGAACCACCAGGGTATGGGGGCAAAGTGGTTAATTAATTGGAATTTTAAAATAGTTCCCCTGTAATCAACCTGTAATTCCTGTTGTTTCAAAACTTGTAAGTTTCTTGTGACAAATAGAAGTGCCCAACCCAAGATTATAAATTACACTTGTATAAGAAGACTGAAAAAGCATTAAGTTTGATTGTGAAGCAGTTGAGTTTTGGATAACATTCAGAGGAAAATACCCCTTGAGGAATAAATTAGCAAAACAAGTAAATTTTGCTTCCAATTTGAATTATATTTCCTTGAATACTATGGAGAAAAAATCTGAGGTAACATAGTCACTGTCAGAAAAAATATTGGTAAGGAATGATCTACTCATTGCATGCTAGGTATGAATCATTTCTATGAGCTAGCAACCCTCACGAATGGAATGCAAATACAAAGCACATACCTAAGATATTATCTAGTTTTTGTCACCCTGATGTGGCTCAAATAATTTGAATATAGAAGCTCCCATCTAAACAAGGAGAGTACACACTTTCGTGCTATGCCTTTTAAATTTAATATAAAATTTCCTTAATAAATGAATTCTCAAAGTACTATACTGCTCAATGATTTCAAACTGAAAGTCAAACACAAAGGAAACTGAATTGGAATGAATATTAAGACGTGGTGTAAATTAGACTTCATAACTATCATAATACAACCCACAAATTTTGTTAAGCTTTTGTAAACGTCTGCATCAATTTTAATGAGATAACTAATATTTAGATGCATTTAAGTTCACAAAAGGTGAAAAATGTCTAATATGCTAACCAATAAATATTTCTTCTGCGAAGGTTATTATCAGGAGTTCCATGAGTCGATGTACCATAAGATTCATAACCAAGGTTCTAAATATCGGATATCGAGATCATATCGGATGGAGTTTTTTCATATCGGATATCAGATATCGAGGGAGATATCGGGGATACACGCGCATATCGGGCGTTCATATTGGACACTATATATAATGAAATTTTGATAACTAAAAGTTGATTTAATGTCATAGATAACATCTACCAAATAAAAATGATGCAATATGCATGCAAAGACGGTAAAAAAATAATGTACATTTGCACGTAATCGTGAGTCGAGCAATAAATAAGCTATTTCATGAAATTAAAAAAATATAAGATTAAAAATTGTATAATCTACTTACCTGAAAATCAAGCGGCGTCGCCGTCAATTCACGGAGGAGAAAAATTAGGGCTTGATTTGTATCGGGCCCTAACGATGCAAACAACACTTATATAGGGTGACGGGTCAGGTTTGGGTTCAATGTTGATGGGTTCGAAAAAATGAGCCCAATTAAAATAAATCCATATCGGCCGATTTTGTGCCGACTCATATCGGGCGATTTATCGGGCAATATTTCAAATATCGGCCATTTTTCACTGCAAACGATATGGACGAACAATTTTCCCATGTCGTATTGGCGGCAGGTAAAAAAATGAGATATCAGCCGATATCTCGGCTGACTCGACTGATATTTAAAACAGTGTTCATAACAGATGAAGCGTCTACGTTTACCATATAAATGAGTTTATAAACTAATTGGGATATGATATAACATCAAGTGCAGCAGAATGTGAAACCTACCTTGCAAGATTTCAGTTGCGGCTGCAAGAAGGATGACCTAAAAAACCTGATGGATTTGCCGAGTGAAGTTCTTTCCCAATCTGTTGTGAACAATAAAAATATCAGATGATTAGCATATTAACCACCCACTGTTTTAACACAATCTTCTTCTAATGTACAAAGATCAATATTATGCATAAAGATGAAAGCTAAAAGCCATCTAAATTTATAACATCTCAACTGACATTTAGCAGGTATTAAAGCTTAACCATCTCTTTCAAAAATAAAAGAGAAGTTAAAAAAAAAAAAAAACTAGTTGTCCTTATTGCATACCGTTTTCAGAATCTGTTCTCATGCCACTCACGTTCAGCTCATCTAAAAGCTGCAAGAGCATCATAATGTCATATCAGTTTTAGGACAAAAGTATTAGCACAGAAAACTAAAGGGTACATAAGGTAAACTCACTGATATGTTATTAGATATTGTCGAGGGCAGATCATCAGAAGAGTTGTAGTTTGAGAACATTGTGAAGTTTCTGTAGGACCTTTCAAAAATACTTAAGTCAATTGAAAATTATCAAAACTGGGATATGGTATGTTAGAAGCCACTATTTGCCTCTTTCGCATTTTTTTCATAATAATTATCTTATTTATAATGCAAACCCTTGTGGGTTGCCTAATGGACTCATGTATGGTTGGTTGCCTAATGCATAACCTTAAGAAATGAAAACAATGGTATGGGGTCCAATGCTAACAAACTTGAAAAGTGATCATGACTTATTGTGTTTGAACCCAAAAAAAAACATTGGGACCAAAAAAAGAACATATAAGTTTGTCAAGTCATTATGGCCGCATAATTGCAGATGTGCAAATGGAAGGGTGTTCATCTTCCAGGCCAAAGAGTTCTGATTTATGCTAAAAAAAACCATTAGGCTTCTCAAATGTTCTGCCTTCTTAGCTTTAATTTCCTATTGCTTAGTGCCTACAAAGGAGTGAAATGCAAGGTTGTCCATTTTGTCTCACCATTATGAAGAATATCAAAAGAAACCCATTACTTCTAGTCAATCACAGGATGTTTCTACTCTTAGGTCAAAGGAACTCTTCTAGGTAGATAGTTCAGTTAACAGCCGAAAAAATATATAATTGAAAAACAGGGAGGCTATTGTATAACTGTTATTTCTAGCTTGAAATATATTTAGTAAACAGTTAAGGAACAGCTTCTAGGGGTTAGCAGGGAACGCCAGGTTGAAACATCCAAGACCAATCTATAATTTGAACAAGTGCATTAAAAGCAACTGATGTCAAATCAAACAAAAAGTTAAGGACCAAGGAGTTTAAATCATTAAACAGTAGTACAGTACCAATATCTAGTTTACATACACAAGTATACCTGAGAAAGAGTTGGTACAGTTGTAGGATCAAAATCATCACAATGATCAGGATCAATAGGAACACAGATGCGACCTGAAATGTGATAGTAACATATGACCAAAAATCAAAATATCATTAGATAGACACCAGACTTTGCCAGTGAAATTAAGAAAAACTAACAAGCAAGAATTTGTTCAAAATGTACAATACAAGAACACAGACGCTAACCTGTTTTCGGATGTATACAGAATGGTGCCTTCAGCAGATGATTCATCTGCTTTGAAACCTAGAAGAAGAAAGGAATCTCAAGGTAAGAGGAAACGTTGCATTGGTCAGGCTCCAGAATCAAAACAGATAATAAATAGCAGTCCAAAAACCTCCACATCAAGCCTGGGATAGGTATAAGAGAAGACAATCTCCTCAACACATCTGCGAATTCCCTGACCCTGAAGAATAAAATAGAAGATACAGAAATGAGTCTTAACACTTAACAATAAAGTTCATATTAATCATTTTCAGAGAACATAGATGACTTCGTAGTAGTTCTACTAAGTACTAAACAAAAAACAGTAAAGTAGAACATACATAAATGACTTGACATAACCACAGAGAACGATAATTACATGCATCATTTAGAAACAAGTGCATGGGCATCCACTTAAGATATTGGTCCCAGAACAAGGGCAGGTCTCTGAAACTCAACTCCTTTTATAAAGCCGTATTCCTGGCCTTTCAACAGATGCCAAGACTTCCTTACCAGTTTATGGTTATTTTCATAATTTATCATTCATTGGTTCCTTCAAAATAATTTCTACTCATCATTGTTCAACTGAATTACATGTGTCCATCTAATTCCCATCTTCCCAACAAAAAGATTGTGCAAGTATAACATAATTTCTCCTCCATTCTATGGTATTCAAAGATTAAAAGTAGGGGGGCCTCTCCAAATAGCTTTCTTTATCTGCACAAAAAACACTAAGCCTGCTTCACTTTCATGCAATACATGAAAGCAATAAAAGTCATCTGTCTATATTCTCTCAGCTCAAGTTAACTAACAAACCTCCTCAAGTTCTAGCAGAAATGCAGTTCATATACTCTTCCTTAGCCAAACTAATCTTAAATCCTTTACAATACATGGTTTCCATTAGTGCCTATTCCTTTGTCCCATCATCTAACTGTACTATATTCTAAATGCAAGCAGATTAGAATCAGATGGTATATGTTAGAAGCCAGCACATTTTTACAAGTCCGGAAAGGTAGGGGCTTCAAGTTGAATACTGGTGAAGTCGAAACCACGGCAAACTTCACGTCAAACAGGATGGATCGTAATCACCTTCAAGCAATGGAGAAAGAAAACTAGGATTTTACAAAGAAGAACAAGAAATTGGAAATAGGGTTTAAGAAAATGAATAAATTTGGACTTCGCACCCCTTACACCACGAGCTTCACACCCTTACACCCATGGGGTTCTGATGGGGACATGGCATCAGCGCGCCCGGGGAGATTCGATCGCGTGTATCAGCGCAGGAGGCGTCAAGCTGTTTCTATTTGGATTTAGCTAGAGCCTGTATTTTCAACTGGAGTCTGTATTTTATTTTTAGTAATATTCATCTTATTTATTTTCAGTATTTTAGTACCACAACGTTTGTGTGGAAAAACTCGAATTCTTGTAAGCCTATTTAATTGGTTTTGATTGAAATAAATAAGAGGATGACATTCTTGATGATTAAAAAAAAAAAAAACCAAACCCACCTTCTACCCTTGCTGCATGCGCTCACTCCCACCAATAACAACAACCCATCAAGTTCCCATGGAATCTCCACCCTTGCTGTCCCTTTCTCCCTCTGCGTGCAATAACAACAGCGGACAACTGCTCATTTTCCCTCCTCACTGTGTGAGCAGAACACCCCAAACCCCTATTCCTCTGCATGAGCAGCAGTCAACAATCAACGCCTCAAGACCCCTTCCTCACGCATCTTTCCCTCTGCTGCTCCCACGGCCTGCTGCGCGCCACACCCTCATCTCTGATTACACATCCAGAGCATCCTCTATTAACAATCCTTTCCATCCTTCATCTTGCAGCCAAGATGCCCCACCAGTGCCCGATTCTACGGCTTTTCACCTCTGTTTGTTGTGCCAACTAGGAACAGTGAGCCCGAAAACACAGATCCCTCTCAACCTACAACATCAAATAGTAACATGAGCACGACAGATTACAATCAGATCTGAAGCAACTTCAACACACAATTTCAAGACATCAGATACCTGAGAACGTAGCTTCTCGGCAGGTACTTTTATTTTCAACAGAATCAGAATATTTGTAGGACTACACCACTTATTTTATCTCTAGAATATTATCATGAATTTTCTGTTGTCCACAAATATTGGTGAGCGTGTGTGATTCTGCATGCTTTAGTATTTTTCTATTCTGATATTGCAAGTAAGATTCCTTCTCTGTAACTAAGTATTGCAAGTTGTTAGTGATGATTGGAATTGTCCAGTTTACGAGTATAATAATTTTTGTTTAAATTCATCTTTTCATATAATTAGTTTTAGATTTATTCCTATCAAAGATCGTAACTTGTCGTGAAACGTTGTAAGTTAACTTTATCACTGATTTCTGACATCATCCGCATACTGTTTCACATCATTTTTGGTATCAGCATATTTAGGTAAGAAAATTTGCATTAGCATATAGTTAAAGATTTCATTTATTTTTGCATAAATTAAAAATAAAAAGAAATTGCATCTAGGTTTTACTTGCATTCATCTAGATCCTACTTGCATTCATCTAGATCTTGTTAGTGCATGCCCACCCGTAGTGGACACCCCTATTTGCTAGGAGAGTCTAGTGAGTCAGGCATAACAACTATGGATTCCCAACAACTCGTCGATGCATCGCTGTCATACAAGCCCAACTAGCCAACCTGACCCAAACTGTAGCCCAGACTGGAGATAGGTTAGGTAGAGTTGAAATTCGTCTCGAGAACCGCAATGAACATGAAGGAGAACGTAATCGAATGGTACCATACTAAGAACGTGGTGAGCGAGACCCTGATAGTCAGTTCTTGAAGAGTATCAAGATTGATGTCCCAACATTCGATGGACGTCATAATCCATAATTTTTTCTTGATTCGACTCAACAACTTGACAAGTACTTCACGTGGTACGATCTCACTGAGCCCAGAAAAGTTAAGTTTGTAGCGATGAAGTTAACTGGTCAAGCTAGCCAGTATTGGACTAACTTGATGAGCATGTGTGCTGCTCGTGACCAATAACCTATCGATACCTGGAGAAGAATGAAAGACGAACTTAAAGGAAAGTATGTGCCACCATCATGTAGTGCCCGTCTCATGGACAAGTGGCATCGATACACTCAAGGCAACAAATCGGCATAGGAATATGTGGAGAAATTTGATAAGTTCCTCATCAGATGCAACGCCATTAACACTGAAGGGTGAGCTCAAATTATGTCCAGGTTTAGAGCCGGACTTAAGGAAGACTTACGAACCGAACTTTTGGCTCGTGAAATCACCGAGCTCGAAAAAGCCTACGCATTAGTCCAAGATTTAGATGCGGCCAAATCTAATTCTGTTTCTAAGAGTCACATACAAACAGTAGGCCCAACTCGGGTTCATACCCCAACCGCTTTCAAAGTCAAACTTCGTCCCACAAGACAGATACTAAAGACAAGAGTATCGATATCAAAGGCAAGGGCACTAATAGAGAGTTCTCCAAACTGAATCCCATAATCAAATGTTACAAGTGCCAGGGATATGGACATGTAGTTGCCAATTGTCCAACTCCGGTCAAAATTGTCTTAGTCAATGGGGAACCTGAAGTAATATCTGAATCAAAATCAGAGGAATTTATTTTTCGGGAGAAAAGAAGAATCTGATATGGACGATGATACCACGGGTGATAACATTGGTCTTAAATGCATTCAACCTACGACGTCGATTCATTTATTCGTCGTCAGATGTGCCTTATCTCAACCTAAGGAGAAAGATGACTGGAGATGAACCACCATGTTTCACATCATTATGAAGATTGGTGGTAGAAGCTGCAAGATAATTGTAGACAGTGAAAGTTGTATTAATACTGTGTCTTCTACAGTAATTGCCAAAATTGGCCTGAAGGCTGAACCGCATCCGCATCCCTATAGAGTAACATGGATTAACTCTTCAGCACTGAAAGTCAAGCAAAGATGTCTTCTCCGATAGACTTCGGTCTCTACAAGGACAAAATTTGGTGCGATGTCGTATCTATGGATGTGGGTCACGTTATCCTTGGACGACCATGGCTATACGACAAGGATGTTACCATTTACGGTCGGTCGAACATGTGTCAATTCGAACACAAAGGAAAGAAAATCAAGTTATTACCTCATGAGCCTAAGGCTGAATCATCTGAACCAAAGCCTACCACAGTGAAGAAAACTAACAGTATCAGCTTGATTACGGCAAAATCTTTCAGTCAAGATGTAGAAAAAGGAGCTCTCCTCGTGATCCTTGTGACCAAGAAAATTACTAAGGAATCCAACACCGCGATTCCCCCCGAAGTCACACCAGTGATTGTGGAGTTCGCTGATGTGTTTCCTGAAGATCTCCCAGACAAGCTTCCACTGATGCGTGACATACAACACGCTATTGATCTAGTCCAGGAGCTAGTCTTCCCAACTTGCCCCACTATAGAATGAACCCCACCGAGCATGTCGAACTCAAGAGGCAAGTCGATGAATTGATGAAAAGGGCTTCATCCAAGAAAGCATGAGTCCTTGCGCGGTTCCCGCCCTACCGCGCCCAAAAAAGATGGATCTTGGCGTATGTGCGTGGATAGTCGTGTCATTAACAAGAAACGTTAAATACTGTTTTCCCATTCCTAGACTGAACGATATGTTGGATATGATGTCTGGTGTCACTATTTTCTCTAAGATTGATCTCAAGAGTGGTTATCACCAAATTCGCATCCGTCCTGGAGATGAGTGGAAGACTGCCTTCAAAACGAAGGATGGGTTATATGAGTGGATGGTCATGCCTTTTGGGTTGACCAATGCTCCGAGTACTTTCATGCGAGTAATGACGCAAGTACTACGTCCATTTTGGGCAAATTCTTAGTAGTGTACTTTGACGACATTCTCATCTACAGCCAATCTCGTGAGCAACACCTCACCATCTACGTCAAGTTTGTTCTATATTGAGGAAGGAAGAATTGTACGCTAATCCTAAGAAGTGTACCTTTCTCTCTTCACAAGTTCAATTCCTCAGATTTGTAGTATCTGCTGATGGAGTTTCTGCGGATCCTGAGAAGATCAGAGCCATTAAGGAATGGCCCGAGCCTAAGACGATTTGTGATGTAAGAAGTTTTCACGGACTTGCTACCTTCTATCGTCGGTTCATTAAAGGATTTAGCACTGTCATGGCTCCAATCACCGACTGTTTGAAGAAAGGAGAATTTAATTGGTCTCATGCTGCACTAAGGCATTTGTTGAGATCAAGAAGAGATTGTTCAGCGCTCCTGTTATGTGTCTTCCTGATTTTTTTAAAGTCTTTGAAGTAGTGTGTGACGCATCAGGAATTGGAATAGGCGGAGTCCTCGCTCAAGAAGGTCATCCAGTTGCTTACTTCAGTGAGAAACTGAATGATACCCGACAACGATATTCCACTTATGATAAGGAATTCTATGCGGTGATTCAAGCACTTCGCTATTGGCGACATTACCTTTTGCCGCTGATTGAGGCTAAACCTGCACACAAATACGAGATTAGAGAACTTAGAAAAGAAATGTGCAAGTGCTCAATTCTTCCGCTATAACAAGTGGCTATGCGGGTCGTGATCCACAAGGAGGGTTTGCGATGGAAGCGTTTACAGTTTTATTGAAATCGTTAAGAAAATAAGCGAAAGTTCTTCTCTGTTTTATGTTATGAAAATGAAAAGAAAGTTATCTTAAAGTTAAAAGAAAATGGAAGATGAAGAAGGTGGAAAATCAGAAAACGATGAATTAAGTACAATGAAGTGGAGATGATAGAGTTGGACGAAGTGGTGTTTGTGATTTAATTTACAGAAATAAAAGAAAAGAAATAAAACAATTGCTTACCTTCTTTTCGTCAAAAGCTTACCTTGAGTCTTCAGCGATGATTTTACCTTGAAGTGGAGGCATTCAGCGCATAGCCCATAAGATTTGAGTATTGGTCCTTCGTCCACATTACATCATCAAGACTACTTCAAGAATGAAATGATACAGAGAGAGACTCTATTCCATCGTCATGAGCTATCGGTGGCACTCGCAATGGCAAGGCTCTTTCGATGCTTTTAGACTCACTTGGAAGACGATTGTACGAAAAAGAAAAGTAAAATAGAAAAGAAGAAGAAGACTAAATAGAAGTACATACACATAAAAAAACCTCGATTCAATTTCATAACAATCAAAGAAAAGAAAGAAAACCTTACACCATTGTCACTATAGCTCAAGCTTCATTCTTGTTCTTCGATGACAGTCGATCTCCTCTGAATTACATAAATGCAAATTACAATTGCATAAAAAGGAAAACAAAAACCTAAACTAAGAAATAGAAAACTAGTCTAAAATCCTAACTCTGCATTGACGTCCCCTTTCAGCACAGAAAATGCCTTTTTATAGGCCAAAAACCCAACAACCAAGATCCCGGGAGGTCGGGAGAGTTCACGCTCCCCCTAACTCCCCAAGATTGTCGCGGAAACGCGGCCCAAGCGCGTTTCCGCGGCAAGGGTGTGGCCACCTGGCCACACCCTGTTGGTGGGTCTCTCCGGGGGTTTCTTCTGGCTTTATCCTTTATTGGTTTTGTCGTTTGAGCTCCGGATTCTGATGAAATGGCCTTGGATTCTTGACTTTAACCGATCGATTCTGAGAGAATTCTTCTCAACCGGTTTCAACCTCTTGATTTTGCCCTGATTTTATGTGTACGAATTAATTCTGATTTAATTCAGAATTCTGGTGGGCTTTTGGGCTCATTTCTCTTCATCTCCTTAAGGATTGGGCCTGCAAATAAATTAAACAAATAATTAGGACAATGCGGCTTTTATTCTAAAATAAGTATGGAAATGTGACATTAAATATGCAACATTAGTGACCAATCACACCCCCATACCTATCTTTTGCTCGTCCTCGAGCAAAACAACTAAATTATACTAAGATTATTAGACCACTTTCGCAGGTCGCGCGATTGCACTGAGCATGTGCAACAAGCCGTTAAACCTCTAGGTTCCCCCTAGAGGACGAGTTTTGTCTCGTGAGGGTTTTCAGCGGATTACACCCACAAAATCCATAAAGAAAGAGAAATAAAGAGTTAGTATTTTCGAAAAGCATTTTGAAAGAGAAAAATATTTGAAATATGATTGTAAGATCTAAGCAATCTATAAGTTATAGGAAAGCTGAATTTTTCATTCCTAAACTTAGTCTCTATTCAAAAATTTGTTATCAATTAAAGTAAGGAGTCAAATTATACTTCTCATCTAGTCTATTACTTTACCCTAAGTCATATGCACTTGTGACTGTGAAAATTTTGACTAAGGGTTCATTAACTTTAACTCTTATGCCTTATTTATATATATATATATATATATATATATATATATATATATATATATTTGGTGGTATTATTCCTTAGTTTAGGCTTTCTAATCTGCCCATGTAACGAGCCTTTAATCGATGACTCCCAAACCAGACGGTCTTAGGGCACCAGGTGAGAAGACACCCCTAGGACTTAAGGACTCGAGCAAACAAGGCCACAAAACTAAGGATTTTATTATATGAACCTCTTTTAGGCGTGAATACTTATGCTTTATTAGGCACAAATACCCAGCTTAATCAGAGAATTTTTCTTTTCAAACTTATCTAATCATCTTTCGCATAAATACTAAGGCTTGCTTAGGCCAAAGCACCTAGCTAATCAATAATTAGACTTGTTTTTTTTTTCAAACTCATCTAATTATCTTTTGCATAAATACTAAGGCTTTCTTAGGCCAAAGCACCTAGCTAATCAATAATTAGATTTGTTTATATATTATTTTTTTTATAAGGCATAAGAATCTTTGTTTTTGAACCCTAAGTGTGTAGTGTATGAAGTGTGCATATTTCATCAAGGTAAAGATCAAGACTAAATTACTTTGACAAATTATCTTCCTAACTCTAAAAATCAAACAAATAATCTTATTTTGACCAAGTATAAGAAATCCTAATTTGGATTTTCCTATTCCTTAAAATTAACTTATTTCTTACAAAAATAAGTCAAAATATTGTTTCTATTTTTCAAAAAGTTTTTAAAAGCAAAGAAAAATGTTAATTTTTTTATTTTAAAGAAAAAGAAAAGTTATGTTAGACCCTCCCCCACACCTATCTCATGCATTGTCCTCAATGTATGAATTAATGCATAGATGCATGAAAAGAAGAAAGGGAAGGAAAATGGTTACCTTAAGGTGGTGGTTCCGGTGGTGGTCTGATTGGTCCACGAAACGCGGCCAATGAACTTTTCTTGGGTCTCGAAGGAACCCACCAACACTATCTTTAATATAACCCATTAAAAAGATATATCCATGAATGATTTTTATTAATATTTGACCCCATCTAATTTCCATATTCCATAACTAATTTCGGAGTCAAATTTGTCAACCACCTCGTCCCAGAATGGAGTATGAAATGATAGAACAGTTGACTTGGACTCAGGAAGGACAGGAACTAATACCGACTCAGGAAGGTGACTTAAGTCAAGTAAAGGTTCAGGAGTCGAAATAGGTTCAGAAATTGGGTCCAAGTCAAGAAGTTGAAACTCCAGTCCACATGTATTTTCTAACAATGGAATGTGACCTAATATGGGTGATTCCAGTTCAGGAATGATAGGTGGGGGAATCAAAACTGACTCTAGAATATTATTCAAGTTTGGTAATAAAACAGAGTCAATATTGATTCAGAAAGTTGAACTGGATCACATATGTGAGAATCTAGGTCACATATCTCATTGAGTTCAATATCAAAAAATGGAGAACTTGCCAATTTATCCATGGGATTTTCAAAATTATAAAGTTGGTCAAGTTCAACATGATCCTCAAAGATGGGTGATTCAATTTCTTTATGAATTGGTACAGGATCCAATGTGGACTCCGGGAAAAGATTGAAGTCAGGTGAAGATACCGGAGTCATTATTGAATCAGGAAGTAAAATTAAATCACTAAGTTCTAGTTCATGATCATATTCATCTTCAAGTTCTATTTCAGGTAAGGGATAACTTGCCAAACTATCAATTTTATTTGGAGTTTGGACAAGTACAAAAGGTTGTTCTGAAATGGAATCTTGATTTCCAAAACTACATGACTCTTCGGCTCTAACAGAATAGTTAGTGACATCAGGACGGTGGGAACGTAGAGATTCGACCATCATATCAATGTCACGATTACGAGTGTTTTGAGCCTGAGTCATGGCTTCAAGCATCTTTTCATAATTGATAGGTCATTGTTTTGATGAAAAGATGAAGAATTGTCTTGGAAGTGGTAGTGAAATTGTGAGTCCATCAGATTTTGGGATTTGTGTTTGGACTCACGCATACTCATTTCTATAATTGATGGTTTCCTATTTTGGACGGGTGGAACTGAGTATGAATCTTGAACATAATGTGGACTGGGTGGAGAAGGAGAGCAAGGTGGTTGAAAATTATGCTCGGGGGAGGTGAATCCCCACTGACTCGGTGAAGAGTTGAAATCATTATGGAAATTATAGTTATTAGATGGGGGGTATGGGTCATATTGATTCAGATAAGACCAATCCGGTACACTAGGTTGGTCAAAGTTATGATATGCCGGGTTGGTAATATCCGAAAATGAAGTCGGTGTGTAATATGGATTATTATTGTGGTTGAAAAAATTATTATTATAGTCCATATCACACAATAGAATACAAACAAAGAAAAACAAACAAATAAACAAACAAAAAAAAAATTCTAGCCTAAGTTAGGGTAGACTTAGGACCTAGACGACTCCTAACTGGTTAGACTGTCCACGGGAGGTCTAATGTAGACTTTAATCACAAGCTAATCAGCCAGGTCAGGCAAGGTTGGTGGGAGGTTTTCCGTCAAAGACGTTCCTTAATTAAATAACCACCAACCTTCGGGCTTTCGGCCCTCAATCCCTTTCCTAGACACTGATTTTGCAGGAGTTAGATTCCAACATTTTCCCCCCTTAGGATAATCTCCTAATTGAGTCCGAAATGTCCCTAGGGCCAACGTCTACTCAATTTTAGTTAGGCTTGGGTTAGTGAGTGCTTGGATTCTGATTTTTGGGCTAAGGAAGGGTGATTAAATCCCCACCTTATCTTGTTATGGGTTAGTGCCCTTAAAATAATTTTGTGCAAGTGTACAAGATATGTAAGATTCACTCAAAGCGATATAAATCAACCAAGAAGTGAGTCCTATGCTAAATGCAATGCATACGTACCTTGCTCCAGCACTCTTCAACAGTAAAAGTAAATGAATTGAAAAGACACGTGCCTAAAATGTAAATGTCTAATCAATTTTTAACTTTTGCAACAAACTTTTTACTGTTGATTATTAGCAGGCTTATGTTATGGCATATAAGAAAAATTAAAGTTGCAGCAAACTAGAATTTTTTTTTTAACTAAGCAGCCCTGCAAAAAGCTGTTAGTAGTCAACTCTTCCTTACCGCGGATCCGCGGCTTTTGCCGTGAAAACGCGGCAATTCAGAGGGTAATGGGTCTCTGCTTTCTAGAGCAGAGGCCCAATACCACTTGTATGTCACTGCAATATTAATTTCCTGCTTTTCTTGCCCTGTAACCTGCAACAGAGAAGAAAATTCATTTAGTTCTAAAAAATTTGCAATAAAAATTCAGATTTCAATAAAAACCGTTTTACCCTCCCCGGCAACGGCGCCAAAATTTGATTGAGGCTAAACCTGCACACAAAATACGAGATTAGAGAACTTAAGAAAGAAATGTGCAAGTGCTCAATTCTTCCGCTATAGCAAGTGGCTATGCGGGTCGTGATCCACAAGGAGGGTTTGCGATGGAAGCGTTTACAGTTTTATTGAAATCGTTAAGAAAATAAGCGAAAGTTCTTCTCTGTTTTATGTTATGAAAATGAAAAAGAAAGTTATCTTAAAGTTAAAAGAAAATGGAAGATGAAGAAGGTGGAAAATCAGAAAACGATGAAAAGCGATTAAGTACAATGAAGTGGAGATGATAGAGTTGGACGAAGTGGTGTTTGTGATTTAATTTACAGAAATGAAAGAAAAGAAATAAAAACAATTGCTTACCTTCTTTTTGTCAAAAGCTTACCTTGAGTCTTCAGCGATGATTTTACCTTGAAGTGGAGGCATTCAGCGCATAGCCCATAAGATTTGAGTATTGGTCTTCGTCCACATTACATCATCAAGACTACTTCAAGAATGAAATGATACAGAGAGAGACTCTATTCCATCGTCATGAGCTATCGGTGGCACTCGCAATGGCAAGGCTCTTTCGATGCTTTTAGACTCACTTGGAAGACGATTGTACGAAAAAAAAAGTAAATAGAAAAGAAGAAGAGGAAGAAGACTAATAGAAGTACATACACATAAAAAACCTCGATTCGATTTCATAACAATTAAAGAAAAGAAAGAAAACCTTACACCATTGTCACTATAGCTCAAGCTTCATTCTTGTTCTTCGATGACAGTCGATCTCCTCTGAATTACATAAATGCAAATTATAATTACATAAAAAGAAAAAACAAAAACCTAAACTAAGAGAAAACTAGTCTAAAATCCTAACTCTGCATTGACGTCCCCTTTCAGCACAGAAAATGCCTTTTTATAGGCCAAAAACCCAACAACCAAGATCCCGGGGAGGTCGGGAGAGTTCACGCTCCACCTAACTCCCCAAGATTGCCGCGGAAACGCGGCCCAAGCCGCGTTTCCGCGGCAAGGGTGTGGCCAGGTGGCCACACCCTGTTGGTGGGTCTCTCCGGGGGTTTCTTCTGGCTTTATCCTTTGTTGGTTTTGTCGTTTGAGCTCCGGATTCCGATGAAATGGCCTTGGATTCTTGGCTTTAACCGATCGATTCTGAGAGGATTCTTCTCAACCGTTTCAACCTCTTGATTTTGCCCTGATTTTATGTGTACGAATTAATTCTGATTTAATTCAGAATTCTGGTGGGCTTTTGGGCTCATTTCTCTTCATCTCCTTAAGGATTGGGCCTGCAAATAAATTAAACAAATAATTAGGACAATGCAGGCTTTTATTCTAAAATAAGTATGGAAATGTGACATTAAATATGCAACATTAGTGACCAATCAGCCGCATGAGTTTGTTCTCTTCTCTGATCATGAGGCCCTAAAGTACATCTACTCTCAAAACAAGTTGAACGCACGACATGAGCGATGGATTGAGTTCCTTCAAGACTATACGTTCACTCTACGCCACAAAATAGGAGTAGAAAACAAAGCCGTTGATGCTCTCAGCCGCCGTATCTTCATTTTAACCAAGATGTCCGTCGTGGTAAACGACTTTGAGAAGATAAAAGCTGAATACGAGTTGTGTCCCGATTTTTGCGACATATACGCCATATTGATAGATGGATCGACTCAAGAAGTAGATGGTTATACCCTGCATAATGGGTGTCTCTTTCTAGGCCGAAAGTTATGCATCCCAAGAACCTCCCTTAGAGAATTTCTTGTGTGAGAATTACATGCTGGTGGTCTAACTGGGCATTTTGGAAATGAGAAGACCATAGAAGCCGTTGAGTATCGGTTCTATTGGCCAGGGTTGAAACGTGACGTTGCCAAACATGTTAGAAGGTGTCACACCTATCAACTCGCAAAGCAACAGAAACAAACACCGGCTTGTACACTCCACTACCCGTCCCAAATTGCCCATGGCAAGATGTTAGTATGGACTTTGTATTAGTACTCTCAAAACTCTAAGAAAGCATGATTCAGTCCTAGTTGTCATGGACCGTTTTTCTAAAATGATCACTTTCTGCCTTGCTCTCGTACTTCTGACACCTCTAGAGTGGCCAAAATTTTTTTCGATGGTGTCGTTAAACTGCACGGTCTACCTAAGACCATTATATTCGACAGAGATGTTAAGTTCACTAGTTATTTCTGGAAGACCCTTTGGCACATGTTAGGGACGAAATTGAAATTCTCCACTGCTTTTCACCCTCAGACCGACGGCCAAACCGAGATTATGAATAGAAGTCTAGGAAATTTACTGTGTACCCTTGTTGGCGAACATATTAGAAATTAGGATCTAAAGTTGTCTATTGCCGAGTTTGCATATAATTCATCAGTTAATAAGACAACAGGTAAAAGTCCACATGAAAAATATATGGTTTTAGGCCTAGACAGTCCATTGATCTCATTGAGTCCTGAGTCTGCCTCTGCCTCCTTTTGCCACGCATATGCATGAGTTGCACAAAGTCATCAGTGATAAAATTAAACAAAGCAACTTTGACTACAAGTTAGGAGCTGATGTTAGGAGAAAATTTAAACTTTTAATATTGGCGACCTTGTGATGGTCCGGATTCGTCTGGAACGGTTTCCTCCGAGGACTATTAAAAAATTACATGTTCGTAGTGCTGGACCATTCAAAATCTTAGCAAAACTTAATAACAATGCTTATGTTATTCATCTTCCTGAAGATTTTAGAATTAATCCTACTTTCAACATTGAGGATCTAGTAGAATATAGGGTCCAATTTTAACCCCAGCAACCCATTGGTTGATGAGCCCACCCCTGAGCCATTTTCTGAGGGACCCCCACTTCCACCACTCCCAGATATCAGTCCTAATACAACAGAGAATATTGATAAAATTCTAGATGATGAAATTATCTCCATAAGAGATGGTGGAACTCGATGGTATCTGATACGCTGGAAAGGGAAGTCACCTGCTGAGGACACGTGGCTGGATCACAATGAGTTGCAGCAGATTGATCCAGACTTGTTGGAGTACCATGAGAGCTCTTTCACATGTGACTCGACGGAGTTGAGTTCTCTCCCACCTGGGGAGAATGATAGGGATATGGCATCAGCACGCCGGGAGATTCGATCGCGTGTATCAGCGCAGAGGCGTCGAGCTGTTTCTATTTAGATTTAGCTGGAGTCTGTATTTTCAACTGGAGTCTGTATTTTATTTTTAGTATTATTCATCTTATTTATTTTCAGTGTTTTAGTACCACATCGGTTGTGTGAAAAAACTCGAATTCTTGTAAATTGGCTTTGATTGAAATAAATAAGAGGATGACATTCTTGATGATAAAAAAAAAACCCCACCTTCTTCCCTTGCTGCATGCGCTGACTGTTGGTTCAAAGGCCTATCACTCTAGTTTTGATGATGATCAACTCATGTAGTTATAGTACTAATGATCTTGTGTTTATTTAGTTTCAGATTTGTGATCAAGATCTTAGTAGGTGTGTAGCTTCAATAAAGGATTTAAAGTCAAGTTTTGAAGCTAGCACGGTTTGATTCAAGAGCTTGTACATCAAGACCACATCAAGTACTCAAGAGGAGTCTAGCTCTATGGATCGTGTTTGGACCAAGTCAAAAAGATGTGAAGACTTCAAGTGAAGACCTTCAAGATCAAGACTTGTGTTTAGGTTTGTTTTATAAGATTTTGTTTTTAGATAAAATGTAAAGGATAGAATAGTTGGTGGATTGCTCAAGTATACCATACACACACACACTCTTGATTTAGATAAGTTTTCATAAAAGAATTTTTATTTTGAAAAAATACAAAAGAGTTCTTCTTTTTGAAAATACCGTTTTGGTTTTTGGTATTCAAAGTTTACATGTATTTAACCAAAACCATATTTAGTGCTTAAATGTCAAAAACATAGATATTTCACCATGTATGTGTAATGGATCATATCAATACACTCTACGCTTCAAAAGAGTTTAAAATATCTTGTTTTTGTATTTGGAGAAGTCTTGGAAAAATCAATGTTGGAAAAATACAGTTTTTGTTTTGAGCCATTATTTCCAGGTTACAAAAATAGTCCAATTTGTTTGTAACATGCCTTGATTTTGTGCAAGCATGTTTGATTATTAAAGTATAATATTGAAACTATTTTTGTAGATTTTTCGTGAATTTATGGGATTTTATTTCAATCAAAATGTCAACATTTTTATTCCCAGAATTTTGTTCCCTGGCTTCAGCCAGTCGACCGACCGGTCGACCGAAGTCTGAAGTCGGTCGACCGGGCGTCGACCGACGTGCACAGACGTGCACGCCAGTTCTGCCTGGAGGGCCGGTCGACCGACCCGGTCGACCGTCCTGGTCGACCCGTCCAGAGAGCTCTGCTCTCTGGAAAGCCCCGGTCGACCGGACGGTCGACCGGAGAGAGCAGTGCTCTCTGTATCCAAGCCACGGTCGACCGGCCGGTCGACCGCTGCCCCAACGGTCAGAAAAATGACCGTTGGCGATCGACCGGGCGTTCGACCGTCAGGCCATCTGGCTCCCAACGGCTAGTTTTTCTAGCTCTATAAATTGGGACTTTTGGGGGCTGTTTTCTACAAAATTTTTTAGTGGGTTTTGAGCTAGTTTTTCCTACTTCATTAAAGAGTTTTCTCCACTAAATTAAGAGCAAATATTTCCAATCAAAAGGAGAGTTTATCAAGAGTGTTTCAAAGTGATTTTCTTAAGTTTTCCTCCACCATTTCTTTCCTAGTTTTCTCACAAACACTTGAGCAACCCATTGACATATTCATTCTATAGGAGTGTTCTTATGAGATTGTTTTTAGGTGATCTAAGTGTTGTAATCACCAAAGACTTCATTTTGCACTTTGAGGAGGCGGACGGTTGTGTTCGCGGTGTTTCGTGTTCTAGTGAGAACTCGGTGTTTGAGGTGCGGCCTCGGCGAGCTAGTGGGCTTGCAGTGTGTACGGGACTAGAGAGTCCAAGAGTTCTAGTGGGAACTCCTTGTAGGTGTTGCGGCACCGAGTGATCCGGTGGGATCGATTATAGTGGAAATCCTTCAAGTGTGAAGGCGGGGACGTAGAGCAAGGTGCTCGAACCTCGAAATAAATCTCCCGTGTTTGCGATTGCTTACTCTCTATCTCTTACTCTTGTCTTTATATCTTGCATGCTATTATTGTCTTTATCATTATATGCTTGATATATTGTGTGCTTAATTGTATATGCTTGGGGATTGTTTGCTAACACTTGTATTCAACCAAGAGAGTCAACGCGGCACCTTAACTCTTATTTAGAGGAATCTTGAGGAGTTAGTCCAGAGCCCTTCACGGGGAATTCGGCTACACTCTTGTGTTATACGTGGTGTTTAGTTTAAGAAGTTTTTAATTCCGCATTTAGTGACCATAAGATTAGCCATCATCTATTCACCCCCCTCTAGGCGATTTTACACTGACTCCCACCAATAACAACAACCCATCAAGTTCCCATGGAATCTCCACCCTTGCTGTCCCTATTCTCCCTCTGCGTGCAATAATAATAGCGGACAACTGCTCATTTTCCCTCCTCCTTGTATGAGCAGAACACCCCAAAACCCTATTCCTCTGCGTAAGCAGCAGTCAATGATCAACGCCTCAAGACCCCTTCCTCATGCATCTTTCCCTCCGCTGCTCCCACGGCCTGCTGCGCGCCACACCCTCATCTCTGATTACACATCCAGAGCATACTCTATTAACAATCCTTTCCATCCTTCATCTTGCAGCCAAGGTGCCCCACCAGTGCCTGATTCTACGGCTTTTCACCTCTGTTTGTTGTGCCAACCAGGAACAGTCAGCCCGGAAACACAGATCCCCTCAACCTACAACATCAAATAGTAAACATGAGCACGACAGATTACAATCAGATCTGAAGCAACTTCAATAACACAATTTCAAGACATCAGATACCTAAGAACGTGGCTTCTCGGCAGGTACTTTTATTTTCAACAAAAATCAGAATATTTGTAGAACTACACCACTTATTTTATCTCTAGAATATTATCATGAATTTTCTGTTGTCCACAAATATTGGTGAGCGTGTGTGATTCTGCATGCTTTGTATTTTGCTATTCTGATATTGCAAGTAAGATTCCTCCTCTGTAACTAAGTATTGCGAGTTGTTAGTAATGATTGGAATTGTCCAGTTTACGAGTATAATAATTTTTGTTTAAATTCATCTTGCCATATAATTAGTTTTAGATTTATTCCTATCAAAGATCGTAACTTGTCGTGAAACGTTGTAAGTTTAACTTTATCGTCGATTTCTTATATCATCCGCATACTGTTTCACATCAGGTTCACACCTCAATCTCAAGAATTCATGGCTCAAAAAATTTAAACTGAAAATTTTTAATTCATTCATTGTCTAATAATAAAAAAAGTCTAGGGTCTATTTATAAGCTTCACTAAAGTTCAGTTCCCAGTTATAACCGATGTGGTACAAAAAACAAAAATCAAAGAAAACATCTAAACTCAAAGTAAACTAAGTAATATCTAGCAAATGGTGTGATGTCCTCGTCATTTCTCCCGAGGTGGGAAAAACTCGACAGGAGAACATCTAAACTCAAAATAAACTAAGACAAAATAACATCTAGCAAATAGTTTGATGTCATCATCATTTCTCCTGGGTGCAAAAAACTCAACAATGTCGAGTGTGGGATCCCCACACGAAGCATCTCAATCGAGCCATGGTGGTAGCTGAGGAATCAGCATTAGTGCATCATGTCGAAACCGCAGTGGTGGTGGTGAAGCTGGCCTCCGTGAAAGTCGGCTATAAAGAATGATAACTTGATCAAGCCATAGATAATAGACAAAGGCGCATCATCCCCGCTGAAGATAAAGCTGATACCAGGATCCCATGGGATGTCCAATTCATCGGTCATGATACCAAGTCTTCTCAGAACTCTGGAGGAATCTATGCGCCAAACGTGTGACTTTCTCACAATCTCAGGATGACTCGTAATAATCACTTCACTATCAACTGCAAATTCTTACAACATACTATATGGATATACAGAAAAGTTAGTTTTCATTGCAATCTGCTAACTGTCTAGCGATATCATCATGTGTAACAGACAAATGCAATACAATAAACACTCTAGGCATAACTCCAAATAATGAAAAAAAAAAGATATATGGGATGTCTAAGATGACACACATTGAACCTTACTAATGGTAAACTAGACTCAGGTTTAAACTCTAAACAACAATTAAAAGAAGAAGCACTAGTTGTTGGATCATAACAAGGAACACTAATGACTCACTGGAAGATGACTCAATAAGAACGACCATAAAATCATAATCAACACGAGGAGACTCATATGGCCTACTAGGTGTAACGATGCTTGAATCAACTGTCTCTGATCAACCTCATCATCTATCAAAGGTGTGGCAGATGAACACATAGAAATATAACTAGAGACACTAGACACACTAATTCAGACGCAAAATCACTAGTATCATGAACATGAATATTAAAGGTTAGTGGTGTATCAGACTCGACTATCGCATCTACTACTTCAGTAGTATCCTCATAAGAAGCAAGATTGTTATCAAGAATCAGTGCGTCGAAACCAACTGATATATCTGCAATTATACTAGAAGTCTTGGAAGAAACATGGGCATCCTCAACAACCTTCGAGTCGTCAACATCATCACTAGATACAATACTAACATGTCGATTCTTCGAGGGCACTGATAATCATAGTGCCCAAATCCCTCACACTTAGAATATCTGGTCTTAGCATTGACTTACATTTTAAAAGTCAAGTCTATTTTGGACCTTAAGCCTCTTCAACAGTATCCAAATCATAAAAGTGATCATAGCACAATTAATTTTGGACCTTAAGCCTGAAACAAATCTAGTTATCATTTGGGAACAGCGATCCCTTATGTCACGACAGATAAGTCCTCAAATATGGCTATGTAATCCTCGACGGACATATAACCCTCAAGCAGATTGTGTACTTGGTCTAAGAGGTAGTTCCTATTATATTTGAAAGGTACTTCTCTGTAAGCTTTTCTTTCATTTCTTCCCAAGATTCGAGCGCAACCCTATATTTCATGTAATCTTTCTCTATCGATTCTCAATGACATCTAGCCTACCTACGGGTTTCCTCCTAACAAATAGACTTTAACGGCATCAGATAACCAATACCAATCAAGATAGCACCCAATATTAGTTAACTGGTTACAAAAAACACTAAGACTATAGTAACCATCAAATTTTGGATCTTCCAGCTCAGTTTTACGCGTTATTCTCTCTTTCCTGATGCGTCAATCGTGAATATAGCTACTCTCATGGTCACCTCTAGTATACACTCAATATTGACTATTCATGATAGCTACATATGCAAAATCAAGCAAACAAGCAGATGTAATGTAAATTCCTAACTTAAATAAAACTATATATATGCGCTAAAATGAGGCAAATAAAATTTTCTAAAAGTTTTAAGTCCTCAATGTGATAAATGTAATCCGAAAGTGATGAGAATAACACCAAATAATGTAAATCACTAGATAGAAGTATGGACAAACCAACAAACAAATCAATGCTTTCAATTATTACTGCAAGTAATTTAGCACTTGATAGTTCAGATCAAGGTAGAATGCACCTGAGAGAGAGTTGTTCACGACCAACGCAAAGTTTCTCTACGATTCCTCAAAAAAATGCCCCCAATCGAGAACTGAAAATCACACATAAGGCCCTGGAACAACATAGTATGAGCTGGAAGAAAATTGCCTCGAAAACAGCTCAATCAGGCTTAAAACGAGCTTGAAATAGAGTCTGGACTGATGTTGTAGACTACAGTAAGTTAGCTCAATTGGATCGGCTGAGTCAGACCGAGTCAGGCTGAGTTGGCTCAGGTCTGAGCCGCCGCTCGGTTGAAGCTGAGCTGTCGGGTCGGGTCCGAGCTGGTGGCTCATGTTGGCTCGTCAAGACGATGACGTCAGTATCGGCTCAGTGTGAGCCGATGACATCAGCGTCGGCTCGATCGAGTCTGGGTGGTTCGGATCCGGGTTGTAAGCGGGTCGAGTCGATGTTATTTGGATCTGAGTCACTACCGGGTTAGATTTCTTCAAGGGTTTGACAAATTAAGCCCAAAAATCAACCGAGTGAATTCGGATTGGGTTTGAACCAAATATCTAAACCAAACCGACTAATCTTCTGTCCTCTGTTCTCTACAATGACGAAGCGGCGGAAGACGACGCGCTCTCGTGGCAGCGCAGCCAAGACGACAATGAAGATCTGTCGTTGGCAAAGATGGCAAAGGGAGGAGGATGTGGCGGCAGCAGAGGGCAGAGAAGGTCACTGATGTTGCTATACGACGAGGAGTGCGATTGCAGTGAGGGGTAGGGACAGGGTCGGCGAGGCCTCCGATGGCAAGTATTCGTCTCACTGATGGATTTGAGGTGGCAAGGATGTAGATGAAGTTGGATCTGGAGATCCGCAGCGAGGACTTTTGTCAGAGAAGAAGTGGTCGTCAAGGTTATGGGTTCAAGCGAGATCTTGATATCGTGGTGGCGGCGCGAGGCGGAAGAGTGTGGTGGCAGTGCAGTGGTAACAAATGAAGTGTTGTCGATGGGTTTAGAAAGGAGATGATGAAGACGAAGGTGTTGGGGAAGATGGCGACGGGCAGCCGATGTTGATGGCGACAAGGATGAAGACGGTGGCAGGGGAAGGCGGCGACGAGTGAGTCCGTTAGGGTGATGGGTTTTGGGTTGGGGGAAGGAAAAAGAAGAGGGAACATTAGGTTTTGAGTTTTTTTTTATTTTGGCTGAATTTTCAGCCGAATTTTGGAACAGTGGTTTTCTTGAATAAATCTAAGATTTGATCTTAGATCTAGGATTGTAGAGGGAGAAGGAAATTTTGAAAGGATTTGGAACCAAGAGCTCTGATACCAAAATTGATATACAACGGGATGAATCGCAATCACCTTCAGGCAATGGAAAAGAAAACTAAGATTTCACAAAGAAGAAAAAATAAATAAATTTGGGCATCACACCCCTTGCACTATGAGTTTCGTACCTCTTACACCATAGGCTTCACACCCCAATCTCAATAACTCATGGATCAAGAAATTTAAACTGAAAAAATTTAATTCATTCATTGTGTAATAATAAAAGAAGTCTGAGGCCTATTTATAGACTTTACAAAAGTTCAGTTCTCGAATATAACCAATGTGATACTAAAAGTAAAATCAAAGAAAACATCTAAACTCAAAATAAATTAAGACAGAATAACATCTAGCAAATTGTGTGGTTTCCTCATCAAAACTACATATTTTTCCAATTTGCAACTTGTTGCGCTTGTTTAGCTCCCTCATAGAATACTTTAATGGTCCATATGTTTAACTTGATGTTTCTAAGTTACGCTTTCAGCACAAATTAAAAACTCATACTCCATGCTAGTTCCATGTATGAACAGAAAACTAAAAGAATGGCAACAACAAACCAGAACTGCAACAATGGGTATTGAGAAATTCAGACCTTCATTTTCCTGATTGCAATATTTGCTTAAACTGATTCCATCGAGCAATGTCAATTTCTTGTTTAGAACTAGAAGACCTTCGATTTCCCTGCCACTTATCATGGAGCTCTGCAGCAATAGCTGAAAATTTGCATACTGATTTACATGAAACTGATCTTCACCAGAAATTATAAAACAATCAAGAATCAGCAAATCATCATACATACACTCATCAGGATAACTCAAGTATCCTCTGATATCTCTCATCAGATGAAAATAACTTTTAGTTGCAAAGTAATTTCTCTTCAAAAAAGACCCTCAAAACATCTGTATATGATCTACTGCAGAAAAAATATGAGCTATGTTCTTGTTCTTATTCAAGACGTATCAACAAATCTTCACCTTATTTTGAATGAATAACAATTTTTTCCATCTCAGCTTGAACTGTATGAAGCCTCTTTTGAATCCTCGGTGTCATCTTTAGCCCCGATGGGCTCAACCTTCAATACTTTTAAACACCAAGAAATTCGAGACAGCACTCGAACTTGCGCGAAGGTACGGGCTTTGTTATCATATCTGCTGGATTATCTGCAGTACCAATTTTATTAACTTTGATGACCTTAGTTTCTCGAATGAAATGATACCTGACACCAATGTGTTTCGTTCTCTCATGATGCATTTGGTACTTCATTAGATGTATAGCATTTTGGCTGTCATGAAACACCATATTTACTCCTTAGTGTAAGTCGAGATTTTCAACCAAATCTCTTAACCAAATAGCTTCTTTTACTGCCTCTGTAATTGCCACATACTCTGCCTCTGTTGTAGATAAAGCAATTGTCGACTATAAAGTTGCCTTCCAACTTATGAAACAACCTGAAAGAGTGAAAGCATAACCTATTAGGGATCTCCTTCCGTCTGTATCGTCCGCAAAATCTGAATCCGAATATCCAGTAATTTTGCAATCAAAATTAGTTTCCCTATCAAAACAGAGACCAATATTAGTGGATTCTTTTAAATATCGCAAAATTTTTTCACTGCCTGCCAATGGTCTTTTCCCGGGCATATTTATATATCGCCTCACGATACTGACTGCATGTGAAATGACTGGTTGAGTGCACACCATAGCATACATATTGCTTCTAACTGCACTGACATAGGGAACACGAGACAATACTTCTCCTCTTCATTGATTTGAGGAGACAAATTTGCTGAAAGTCAAAATGAGTAACAAGTGAAGTCTTTACAAGTTTGGCATCAAGCATGCCAAATCTCTCAAACAGCTTCTCGATGTATTTCTTCTGAGATGGGAACAATTTTTCTTATCGCCTTTTCCTGTGAATTTTCAGTCCTAAAATCTTTTTCGCTGCTCCCAAAATTTTCATCTCAAACTCTTATTTGATATGAGCTTTCAATTTATCAACTTCAGACATGTCTTTAGCTGCAATCAACATGTCATCAACATATAAAAGTAAATATATAAAAGAACCATTTTTGAGCTTCCGATAATAAACACAACTATCATATTTACTCCTAGAGTAACCATGCTCAATCATAAAAGTATCAAACCTCAAATACTATTGCCTAAGTGACTGCTTCAAAGCATAAAGAGATTTCTTTAACTTGCACATGTGGTCTTCTTTGACTTCAATAATGGATCCCTCTATCTGATGCATAAAGATCCGCTCTTCAAGCTCGTCATGAAGAAAAGTTATTTTTACATTAAGTTGCTCAGCTCCAAATCGAACAAGCAACCATGGTTAGCAACACACGGATAGGGGTATGCTTCACAACTGGAGAGAATACTTCATAGAAGTCGACACTCTCTATCTGACTGTAGCCTTTGGCTACCAGCGTGCTTTGTATCTTACACACTCAACACCATAAATTTCTTCTTCTTCTTGAAGACCCCATTAGCAGATAATAATTTTCTGTCCCCTAAAC